>WYDI02019265.1:0-69328 GCA_009867235.2 Psittacus erithacus | reverse complement strand
TCAAGGCCAGGTTGGACAGAGCCTTGGGTGACATGGTTTAGTGTGAGGTGTCCCTGCCCATGGCAGGGGGATTGGAATTAGATGATCTTGAGGTCCTTTCCAACCCTAACTATTCTATGATTCCATGATTCTTTTAACACCAAATATCCTCCTTTCTTATTCTAAGCAAATAAAAACTACAAGACAATTCAGACTCTTATCATGAACACATGCAAATATTTTCTAAGCCTTTTCCTCATTTTTTGAGAGAGCAATCCTAAGGACAACTGAAATGCAGACAAGTAGTTTTGTGCAGAGTACTAGTTCTAAATGAAGCCCTACTCTTGTACAGTATCATTTAAGACAAGCCCATAATAAGAGCTTGCTATTCCAAATATTTATGACTTACTTTATTGTGATTATAGTTTTCATCATGCTTCTTCTCATTCCCTCAAGTAAACATATATTCTGGTACAAAGAAGTGAGAAGTCAGAGTAATCATACTCACTTCTCAACCTCAATTTGAGTGCAAGACGTTGCAGGCCTGAACAGGACCCCACAACTCATGACACAACACACTTAAGACCTCATAGCAAAGTCTGCATGCAAACAGGTGGTTAGAGTCTCATGAAGTTTTTGAAAAATAATTGCTGTGAAAGTTGTGAGGAAAATAAAAAGGTACATTATACAGAAAAAAACCACAGAGTCCATAACATAGCTAAATAATTGAATGTATATACCCAGACTTTTCACATGCAGCAGGTACAACATGTAAGTTGGTTTTCTATAATTCAGAGTAAGTGCTTGCACAATAACTCATGGCATAGGCCAGGCAGTCATAGAACTCCCTAAAAACTAAGTTTTTACAAAGGGGCTTGTATGTTATTAAACTAACAGCATGAAGAGTCAATTTGTACAAGCTCTCTGTGGTTCAGTAACAACAAGAAATGCCTTAACACAGATAAATTCTATTGTGAAATACCATTCTTTCAGAAATTTCTTGCAAGAATGAGGGGGGATTTTTACATACTGCTATCCCCAGAATGCTTCTGAAGCTTGGAAATTAAAATTCCTTAGCAGGAACATCTAGGAAGTTTGAAGAATCTCTACTACTGGAGTCTTTTCAGAATTAATTGTTGCCAGGGATGATGCAAGTATAACTGTCTGTGTCTTCAGACAAGCAATTAGAGAGGACCTCTTCAAGCTAATTCCAGTTCTGTTTTTAGTGATTTCACGCTATTGCAAACACTGGCAATTCACAGATGGACACTTCCTCAAAAGCAAACAGAACTTCCATTCTGATCAGGTCACTAGTATTTAATGTTGTCCAGCAATTGGAAATCAACGACCTTTGACACACCTAGTGCACTAGTCTTAGCTGTGATGCCCTTAAGACTGAATAAAGCTTCTTGACTGCTCTGATGGTCTAGATTTCTAGAGCAAGAACCTCATGCTGTTTGAAATTATATATTAAAAAAAGTGCAACTAACATTTCCTTGGAAAAAAAAAAAACAAAAAAACAACACACCATAAAAAAAAACAAACCCACCAAAAACCACAAAAAACCAAACAAACAAAAAAAACAACAAAAAAAAACAAAAAAAACCACATCATAAAAAACAACTATTCTTTCTACAAATGTCATAAACGCCATTCCAGGATACCCAAGGTGTCCTTGGCTACCTGAAGTTTACAGGAATCTTCTAATGAGTTCTTGAAATAGTTCTGTCTACTAAGACAGATGTTTTTGGAGCAACGTGACTACTAGAGCAGGATGAAGACAGACAGGTATGCTTCCTCAGCTTTTTCACTTATACATACCCTCCACTGACAACATCCATTGTCAAGTCATTGCAGTAGCATTTTCTGAAAGCCATCACCCAAAATTGCCCTGTTAACCTGAGTGGATAGGATAGCTTTGCACTATGAGCTTAAGTACTACATGCTATGATTATGAGTACCCAACGCCAAGAGAAATTTGGCCAATCTGCTCATGAAGAGAGGGCATGGAAGGTAGCAATGAATGAAAGATAGCAGTCTAACAACAGCTAAAGGGGTATTTCGGACATAGTGCCTAGACAGTAAAAGGAGGTCAGGCTACTACTAGTCTGAACTTGAAGACTGACACTTATGAAACCACCAAAATTTACATTCTATTCTGAATGCAATAGCTGTAATATTAAAGTGATTTCCAACTAACAGCAATGGTAAGGAAAAAGGAAAAGAAGTTCAGGTATGGGACTGGTTTTTACACACACACGCACACAAAAACACACACACGTATAATTAAATATTCGGACAATATTTCCGTCAGCAGAAGAGAAAGAAATTGTCACATAAATACAAAATTTATTTCATTTTTGGCAGCCCCACTTAGACCAACACTGACCACTTCTTAACAGCTGCTTCTACCGATGAATATTAAAGTGTCCTCACCTCCAGCCCTAACTACTAAAATGCAACAGCAAGTATTGAGTCTAAGACTGTTAAAATTCAAGTATTTTAAAATTACTTCAGAAACAGAAAAATACACTCTCAGGTGATTTAATGGCTTAATGAATTTAAGAAAGAATCTGTATGACAGCTAAATGTGAAAATCAAAACCCTTAGCTCTTTTCAGTGATGTAGCAGCTTATGCAATTTTAGCCTCACTACCAGCTAATGACTGGTAACACCCAAAAAAATTAGTATTATAAACTAACTTAAAATATCTACAGACTTTGATGATAGTCCACCTTTGTAATTATTCCAATCTACTCAACACTGCATCTGATGTTAATACTGACTAAAAGAACCTATAAATACACAAAGAAGAATAAAAGCCATTGCTTTTGGTCTGTTACAGGCCTGTGCATGCGTCTCTAAAAAAGGAGAAACAAAGCTTTTTTGTTGGTTACAGTCAGCAATCCTACAACACCATACAAAACTCCAACATTGTACTGAAATTCGCAGTACAACTGTGAACACTTTCCATCTTAAAAATTACTGGGATTTGAATAGGACAGAAAAAGACTAGCCAAGCCATTGCCAACTCTGAAACATACAGTTAAAAGAGTCAAACATCTTAATCAATAATGTACTACCATTATTGTTTTTCTCCATAGTCTTAAAATTCAACGAAATTACCAAGACCATGCTTTAACTAAGATCAGATTTTTCACAAACTGTATTAAACTGTCACAAATCTCAAGCCACTTATTTTCCCTTTTCTTAAGTGTATATTCAAAAAGGGCTGCAAACTAGAACATATTACCTCCAAATTAGACAATATTTGTGAGGAAAAAAAGGGAAGAAAATTATGCTAAGCAATACAAAAGTGATATATCTTCCTAAATAATGTTTCAATTACCAAAACCTCAGCTAGAAAACAAAATTATATTTTAGAGTAATACTTCAGACATTCAACTCAGAAAAACAGTGAACCTTACCCCCTGTTCCAAGAACTTTCAGGAGTTCAAAGTTTTCAATGCCAACTTTCTCTGCATGGCCTGTCAAATTTGCTGAAGGGCAAAATAAAAAAATAAAACTGTTAGATATGCAGTACAGCAAAACATCATTCTGACATACTAATGAAGCCTCAGTGACAACAAGTTAGCAGATGAACAAAATGTGCAGCAATAAAAGGACATTCAGTTGCATTATGTATTCTGTATTAAAAAACTTGAAAAGCAAGAGAGAACAATTTTCTTGCTGCCATCAGTGATCCTGGATGTATTAAAATCACAGAATAATCACTGAAGCCCATCTAGCTTGTATACACTGTCTCAACACTAGATGCCTCTGAAGACTCTAGTTCCACCTTGTCTGTAATCTCTAATCACATAGTTATAGACAACAATCTGGTCATCCCTTAGCCCTAGCACCCTGAATACTCCCATGTTACAGAATTATATGGTGCTTGAGATGACATAAGCAGAGCTCCAATAACTGTTTATGCATTTAACATTGAGTTGGAAAGATCTCGAGTCTACAAAATGAAGACATTTGCTAAAATCTAACCTGCTACAAAGTTGTTCCATCTGTTGGGGAGTTTGGAAGGAGGAGGTTCTATGTCTACACAAATCTACAACACTGAGCCTGAGTTGCTGGTTTGGGTGCTTTGGGGATTTTTTTTTTTCTAACAGACATTTTTATAAGCAGGGAAGTAAAGAGCCCTTTTTTTAAAAGGAATGGGGGGGGGGGGGGGGGGAAGGTTTCTTATTTGTTGGTTGGTTGGGTTTGGTTTTTTTTTTCCTTTTATAAGCTGCTAAAAGAAAGTCTTAAGCAGTCCCTGTTTTTTTTCCATCTTTCATTCCAATCGTAATATTATCCATTCATTTGCATCAATATAACTGCAGGCCAATGATCCAGGTTAAAAGCAGTAAGGCAAAAAAGTAACCAGGTTTGATTATTCTTAACCAAGTTCAGCTCCCTGATCCACTTTATTGAGCAGCTGCATAAACAGTTTTTCTAGCATAATTAAAGATTCAGCATCAAGCAGCAGAAGCTGCATAAGCTGGCATGGCTGCTAAAAGAATGCCTCTCAAAGAGCAACTTCAAGCCATACTGTATGTCTAAAGGCTAGTTGAGGGGCAAGGGGGGAGGGAAAAAAAGAGTCTTGAAAAATGTGAAGAAGCTTTCAGTAGCAGCACCACAGATTTAAAATACTACAATGTCTTAACCAAAAAAGGAAAGCTCTTTGACAGGAGATGCTGAAATTAGCTTACTCTGTTCAACAGAAATTCTCATGTGGTTTGACATTTCTAAGAAACTTTATCAAGACAGTGTGCTTTCCAAATTACCAAAATGTATAGTCAGCCTCCATTCACAGAACTGCAGTAACTCAACAACTCAAACAAACAGAAACTTAAAGCTTCAGAAAGACATCTCTCTGCAAAGGAGATACAAGTATAAAAAAATCAAAACACTAAATAAATGAAAAAAAAAAAAATTGGTGGCTTAGTCCAACAATCCTAGGAATCTGCACACATACACAAAATGCATCTAATTAGGAGAGGGTAACATTAGTGCTCTCACGCAAGCCACTGAAGAAATCTCATCTAAAATATTATTTTAAATTCCTGCCATTCATCTTTAAAAGGCATTAATCAAACTTGGTATAAGCACAGAGAGACCACTTCAAACTTCTGGGAGATTAAGAAGTCTAAGAGCATTCAGGATTTTTTCTTGTACAAACAGAAGTATACATGACAATGACTTTTTGTGATCAGTTCCATTTTAATAACTTGTATGAGGCAAGACAGTATCAGAATCATTAACCATTCAACGATGCAACATGCAGCATACAAGTTGAACTAAAGCTTGCTGTACTATTTCCACTGCAAACAGAACAACTACTGTTGCTAGTGCTATATCACAGACATTGCTGAAGTCAGCAGTAAGGAAGATGTACTCATGCGCCAAGAAAGGATTAATAGTAGGTAAGCCAAATCTAGACTGAGTTAGTATCTATATAATTACAGTAGGTCCTGTCAGAATCAGAAAGGAGTCTGTCCTGAAGCAACTTAGTATTAGATATTACTCTTCTTAACAAGCACTGAGAATGGTACTGAATGTATACAGTTTCAAAACTGTGTCTTTCCTGCCAAGGACAGCATGAGTCAGAGACTACCCTAAAGAGCCCAGACTAGAGTGTCCGCAGTTTTAATGGAGCAGTGGATGCCACTGAAAAGATCCAGGACATAGAACTTCTCTGGATATTAGCTAAGTAAATGCTGAACTCAGAGTGGGAAGAAATTTTTCACTGAGAAATCACCGATGTCCATCTTCTATTATGGAGTACCAGAGAAAGGTTTTACTATCTCACATCCTTTAAGAGCTGTCAGCAGAAAGCTTTTCAATTGAACACCCTTCTAAAAAGTAAAACAGTCATTTAATCCTGCCATATTCTTGGCACTGAATAGGAAAACTGAGAGTGGAACACAGAGAAACACTGCATCTCCATTAACACACTGAAGATTTGTGGCGCTGGCTATAATCCTAAAGAGATATCAAGTCCTAAACCTAATCCATTAATCTAAACTGTACCACAAACCGAATTTAACTTGTATTCTGCATTCAATAACACTAGTAAAACCTTTCTCATTTTTATAATGTTACACAGTAAAAAGCTGAGTGATATCTAGTTTGAATTACATGTACTTGTTTCAATGTGAACTATAATTCTGCACTATCTAGTTAATGCTATTTTTACTTCCATTTAGGATGTTTAACTGCGTTTTCTTAAAAAAAAAAAAAAAAAGGAAAAAGTCTTCGAGGTTATTGTAATATTATTTTCATAGTAAAAGGAGAAACTACATCAAAAGTCAGCATATAAACACTGTAAAATACGTCCCACTTCATTCTTTTTGCATTATACTGAGGAAAAGTCACACAGATCAGATAGGTAAAAAGTGTTGCATAACACACAGAGGTATGATAGGACATTTAACAAACTCTCAGAATTACTCCTTATAAAGCAAGAAGTAGGGTAAAAAAAAACATATTAAAAAAAAAAATCAAAGCTATAAGAAGAGATTAACAATTCCTTGAAAGTGCTTCTCCCAGTGTTGCCATGACTGGCAATGGCTTGCTCCGCAGCCTGAGTTGCTGCATCGTCCATCCCTGAAGTATGTCCTGAGAAACTCAAGCTGTAGACCTTGTGCCTGTGCCATGTGCTTTCCAATGACACTGCTAAAGTAGTTCTTTGTCTTCATCTGCTGAAACCAGGTACAGCACTTTCTGATATCGTAGCCGAGATGAGATGCAGTTTCTCCAGGATTACAGCTGTCATGCCAACATTTTCTTCAACTAGCTTTCAGAAGCATAAATCCCAAAGATCAGTTTATTCACCAGTCACTCCCCAAAACCCAAATGACCACTGCCAGAGGACCTTTTGCAAGAAATGATTTCTGCAATTCCAAGACAACTGTTCCAAGTTAGAGAGGCTTTAAAAGGTTGTGCTGACAGAAGAATGAAAGGACTGTGATCAGAAACTGATCAAAAATTATTTGTGCAACCTGCATGAAGGCAACTTATCTGTCAAGAGTGCAACAGGATCTACACTCTGTCATCTAGCCAGCAATATTTCTGGCAAATAGTATAACAACATTTCAGGGCACAGAAAGATGCCACTCAGAAACAGCAGCTTTGGGAAAGGTCTCAAATAAAGAATTGAGCACAAGGAAAGCAACTTTGAAAACAGAAAATGTACTTCTTCATACCTCTTTTTTTTCTCCTAAGTCTGATACATAAGCTGAAGAGTACCAACGAAGGGAACTAAGCTTGGACAGGAGAAAAGTACTGCCCAAGTCAACGGGACAAGAGTTATTCTACAAACAATCTGAAGCTATAAGTGACACAGCAGTATAAAGGATGGTGGTACATCATGGAAAAAAAAAGCAGTAAGGTGATGAGGCCCTCTAGGAAACATGCACAATTAGAAAAAGTTTCCACTTGCGTTCTACTCTAATTCACAGCAATCAGCACTGGACCAACACAGTAAGGAGAGTATGCAGGCGAGGGCAACAGCAACACACAACAGACCAACCCAAAATCAAAGACTGAAGGGGATGGCCAAAATATCACAGCATCCATAAAAACAAAGAGGAAATGGTGGAACTATTCCACTACAGACAAAAAGAAGGCAAAACAGGAAGCAAATATACAGAAATATTTCTATTGTGAAGACAAACCTTCACATGCAGAGACACCAATGCATGAAGAGCAGTGTTGTTCTCAGCTCCCTGGAAGCTGGACAGCCTGCTTAACTCTGGGAACCAGAACAAAATATTTCTGCTTGATGGAGGATCTCCAGGTGACATAAGAGATGTAACTGGCGCCTGCACTGTATCTGAACTTTGAGACGGCCAACTGTGAACTAAACTGTGGAAGATGATACTATGCAATTACCCTATATGCTTTTAATTGTACTTTTATGATCTTAAGAAACAGTATTTCAACAGTGGCTGTTTTCAAATTCAGATGTGCTACATCCTGTTTCTGGACTCCACTGCATACAGGTTTTTGAAGCAGACAAGAACAACTAGAGCTTCCTCTACTGAACTGGATCAAGCAACATTCAAAGACAAGCTCTGCCAGAAAGGTGTGACTTGATTACTATTCTCTGCAACATGAAACCAGCTCTGCTGTCTTACTGAGCAGAACAATGAACCTCAGATAACTTAAAGGAGAACAGAGAAAGTTAGATGGAAAACAGGACAGCAGACATTCTGTAGTATTTCAAACTACTAGGTGTCCAGTGCCTGGTACCAACATCAACTTGATTCTAACCCATTACTTCAGAGAACAGCCCCTCTCCACTCACTCAACACATCTGTTTTAAGTTACTTCAACAAAATATAGATGCTGTTTTCAAAGCCACATGAACAAAGACGTGAGCTTATCCCTTACTCAGAATCAGGAGTAGGTGTTTTTCCTTGAAATTAAGCAAAACTGGCACATTCCTTTTGGGAGGGGGGCAGGGTGATGACAACAATGGGACACAAATACAAAGCCACCCTCTAACAGAAACCACACAACTGTTGCTAGACACTGAAGAAAATGCATCTAGGATGTTATACTAATTTTTTGCTATACATAAAGCTATGCTTTGATTGCAACTGGTTACAGCAACTGAGAAATATCTGTGAAGGGAATTGAAAAACATTTCAGTCCTTGAAATCTGACAGTATATCACAAACTAGTAATTGTCACGTCACTGAACAAGAGTACAGTTTCATCAGGTCAGGGATCTATCTTACAAACTTAAAATGGAATTTAAAAAGCATATAATCTCAAGGACTACCTGCATTTTTCTTATGTCAAATGAAGAATCTGGAGCAAAAATAAAACATGCACACAGTTCTGAACTCACACCAAAGAAGAGAAAACATAACTCATGTTACTCTGAATGCTAGGATCACAACTAAATAACTGGGGTAACAACTACTCATTCTGTATAATATTAGATGCTTAAGAGGATGACCACCTGAACCAACAAAATATTCAAGATCTCACAAAGCTGCTGATCCCATTCTAGAAGGCCTGGAAGCTAAAACTTTACACAGCCGAAGATGACAAAGACCTCTGAAGTATCAGCTAAGTGGAATACATTATGTGGAAATTTGGAAGCATGAAATGCTGAAGGGAACATGACAGGAAACTATCATTACCATTATGAAAACAGATAGAAGCTGCAGAAAACTATCCTACCAAATTTATCATTTACACATCAGAAGCTGAAATAAAGATACAACTGCAGACATCAGAGATTAACAATCCAGACTTACAACAGTTTGAACTGGAAAATGCTCCATATTAAGATTCATTTGCATTCACTGGCAGTGGCCTTTCTGCTATTACAGAGGGGATTTTGCTACAAGGTTTATCTTTCCTGTGAGATGCATCACCATGAGTTCACCAAGATTCAACTTAGAAGCACCATCATGGTTAGCCAGAAGCTTAATGTGCGGTAACACTATACAGTACATCACAGTAAAAAAACCACAAAATGTAATTGGGCAAGATACTAATGAATAAAGCTGGTATAGATAATCTAATGCTGAACAGAGTTAAATCAGTCAGATCAAAATAACAGATAACTAAAGATTGTGCACAGCTTTTCAAACAAGAAATCATACCTAAAAAAAAGATACAAACTAACTTGGGTCTTCTCTATCATCAGAAATCAGTACAACACTTCAAAAATACACTTTATTCGGTCGCAGACACTTTGAAAACAGTGTAAAAATTAACAGAACATAGATTATCAAAACAAGAGCAACTGACAATTTAAATGGTGATGGAACGTATTTACATATTAGTCTATGCAGACATTAACTGGGAAACTTTAGAATTATCTTCAGAATTATCCTCTCTCAGGTAAAGTTTTTATAACCGTCTGTCTAAGCCAGCATGAAATATTTTCACATCAACAAAAATGGGAAGAGGAAACAGCCACAATATATCACAAAACAAAACGCAAAAAAAACACCAAAACAAATGAAGTGACCATGTGTAATATGAATCCTTTGTAAACCAGGTCATCTGCCTATCTATAGAATGACTCAGAAGTAGAGCTTGCACCTCATCATTAGGATTGTACAATGGGGGGGGGAGTGGGGGGGGAGGAGAGAGGGAGGAAGAGCACATCCACAAGAGAGAAAGAACATTTACCATATGATATCAGATGATGGCAAGCAATAAGGGGATCCAACAAACATTTATGTGAAGAATATAGCTACAAATCACACCCTCAGATAACCAGTCTTTCCCTTATGTTTAAAGAATTCTGGCAAGTGTTCTCTGAATTGCCTCCTGAATAAAATCCTGAAATGTATTAAAGTGGCACATGAGCCTCCTAACTTCTGTGGAATCCAGCATGAGCTTTTAAACCATCACATTTAGAATACATTGGAAAAAAGCTAAACAACAGAATGACAACCACAACTGTGACTACTAGGCCTCATTTACATTAGACATTTTATATCACTGAAGCAATGACAGCAAAATAAGCAATGGCACCAGGCCCTTTTACAAATCGTATTAGTAGGTTCGTTAGACTCCAAAGCCTGGGAAAAAAAAAAAAAAACAACAAAAAAACAAACCAATAGATTGATAGTCACTTTTCTCCTTGATAACCAAAGTGTGTCATAATCAAAGTTAACAGAAGATACTAACAATAAATTCTCACAGTACAAAACATTTCCAAGAAGAATTGATTCTGTAAAGAGTAAAAACTAGAGATTTAAGTCATAATAAGGATGATTCACAAACTTAGTTTCTTAAAACACTTTTCATACTTCTCACAGCAATGGAAGAACATGTATTTTAGTGCTCAAAAGAGAAAAGTAGAAGTAAAAGCAGTCCAAGTTTTGAATATAGTCAACTATTAATATCTCCTGATCTCTAAAAAATATCCAGAATACATAGTCAAATTTTAAGAATAAGTCTTACATGAAGAATTATTTTAAAAGCTTTTAAAAATCTTAATTTTCATAAGAACATTTCCTTTAAAAAATAAAAAAAGAGTACTGTAGAGGTGCCAGATATAGCTCCATAGTGAAGGCTGACTACTCCATTTAATGCATGATTCATCATACTTTTTAGCCATAGGAATTTTCACAATGCCTTACGATATAACACAAAATTACAGTTTACAAATAAATCTACTCTAGTTTAAGTTCTCGTTCAAGAAGGAGTAAATAAAAATTTGCAATATTAAACCCTTCAAATACTCTATGTATTTATGGTCTGAAGCCTTTTCGTTTTCATACTGAATTACATGTCCAACTATTTGACTCAAGTGGAAGTTCCAAATTCTTCTGCCTCTGGAGCCTTGCAGCCCATTGCTACGTTGATTTCTGGGCTGTACATGCCTTTCTGCATGTATATATATACATACCGCCTATCACCCATTCATTCATGGAATGTCTCAAAAATTCCCTTCAATATCCCAGTGTTGCAATCTCTGCCTCTCACTGGGCAAAGCAGGTAGTGCACATACATGAGACAAGTCACACAGACAGAAGGTTAAGGATCCTTCGATCCTCATTTTATTTCTTTTCCCCCAAAACAAGGACAGAAGTCAAAAGGACTTAACAGTTTTATTTCCTTCTTACCTGCCTGCATCAGTTTTCTCCTTCTCTGTCCATATCCCTCCCTATCACACAAAAACTCTAATAGGCTTTATATTTACCATTGTTCCGTTCCACGTCATTACCAGTAAACAGAAAATGTGAAGAGGCAACGACATACTGTTTTCACTGTAAGTAATACAAAACTTCTTAGGTCTCCAAAAAGAAGTTATACGAACTCTAAGGTTAGCCTTCAAAAAATAAAATTTTTTCCTTTACAAGGTTCCAGAAATAGATGCTGCAGAAAATTTTTTTCTTACTATTTTCACTGGAGAGCTTCAGTGAGAAGCAGAGACAGTCACCACTTCCTACCATCTGATCTTCGGCATATTTTTCTTCTGCTTCCTGAAAAAAGAAGGTGATTCCACTTTCCCCAAAAACTCATTTCCCTCCCAAAGTAAGAAAAGATGGTGACTCTTCTATTCTAAAGTGGCTGAACTACAAGGTTTCTATTGAGGAAGAAATGGTTTGTGTGACAGGAGAAGGGGGAACAAGGGGAAGTTGCTATATATATATCAGGAGAAAATCATTCTTAACCGAAATGTGTCCTAGAATTCACTGCTGTGCCTAATCTGCAAAATAATAAACTGAAGAACAATCATTGAAGCACATGCATACATTAGAGCTTCCCCAGAAGCAAGGGGACATTCTTATTCTTTGCATCATGAAAATAAAATATATATACACACACACAGAGCACTGCCCAGTATCTATAACACAGCAAGTCATATGGCATCTCACAGAGACCCTCAAGTGTTATGCACCACAGCTCCTTCCCTATCACAGGCTCAATCTGCATGCCTATGAAATGATGTTTTTTCACTAACTGCTTACTGGTCATGCAACATGGGACTTTCAGGGCCCAAAGAATATGAGATATAGAGGCAAAATAAAGATTTCCCCTACATATCAAAGCCAGCATTGTAATTTCAAAGTTTAAAAGAAGTCAAACCATGGTATGACAGGGTTAACAATCAGCTCTGAGCTGTGTAGAAATAGCACTGCACTGTATATGTTCTAACTGTGCATTTTCATATGCCGCAATACTTGCTTGAAGGCAACAACAATCATCTGTTTCATTCTTGAAAACACTCATTTCATCTTAAACTCAAGTTTTATAGTATGTTCATCTACTCGACGGTAATCAGCGCCTGTTTCTAACTTATTTAGTACTTTTAGAGCAATTCCAAGACCCAAGTAATTGCAAATGTGATGTATAACTGTAGGTTCACCTGCATTAACTAAATGATTTGAATATATAATTTTTTGTACCTTGACCTTGTTATCAAGACGTTCAAACAACAACTTTCACACAATGAAAATGAGACACTCTCTTCTCAAAGAAGCCACTATTTTCTACCACAGTAGTACATTCTTTCAAAGCACTGTGGAGACTGACCTCTTTTTCATCTGCCAACTGACAGTTACTTTCGATATGTAATTCTATATCAGGCAATTATTCACAGAGCTAGCACCATCAGAGAACACAGAGAAGAGGGGAACACTAGAATCTAGACAAATCACACACTGAAAGGATATTCATGGTATACAACCTCAGCATTTAAGAAAAACTAAGACTGTCTGGCTCTTGCATGTCCCCTCACCCTTCTTTCCAAAATGAAGCAAAAGTGCTGCACGCTAACACTGTGGTGGGTTGACCGCAGCCAGCAGGTAAGCACCCACACAGCCAGACCCAGTACAAAAGAAAACCTAAGAAAAATATCCAAAGTACCCTATAGCTGATTTATATATTTCTGTATCAGCAGAAGCTGACTGCAATTTTTCTCCCTAAACTATTTTATCTCTGTGTATTGTGTAGAGACAAGTTCTGAAACAGTATCTTGATATGTCTTGCATAGCAATGACACTATTGACATCTTCAGGAGTAGGAGTCTCCCAGGAGTACATGACGGAGCAGCTCCCTCCTCCACCCTAATGCTCCAGAAATAGACAAGCAATTGCTAGAAAGCATTTTTTCAGAAAGCAGTTTTTTAAATATTTAATAAGGAGAAGAGAAACAGGAGGGGAAAAGCAACTTATTCTTATTTGATTGAATTTTAGAAGTTTGAAAAGACACAAGCAAGACCGAAAATTCTGAAATGTGTCCATACGTTCTGAAGCTTTAAGACCAGGATCAAAATGAAAAATGCTTACTATGTTAGATTAGGCAGCTCTTTGTCTAGTTTGTGTGCAAGTGTGTGTATTCCTCAAACTATCTTTAAATAACAATCCCCCAGGGATATATGCTGTCCTAACTTTTATAAAAAGAAATCCAGACACAGCTAGGTAAATATATCGAATAAAGGTGTTCCGTTTCTTTTCCCCTTACCCTTTTTTACTGGTGCACACTAAAATTTAGCAACACCCAACGAGAAAAGTATGTTTTCCACGAGCCTTTTGCTGCTTCTTGAAAGAAGAAAACTATAGTCCCTTTAGTTTCTGCGTAGCTACCAGGAAGACCGCCTTTTTTTTTTTTTTTTTTCTTTTTTTTTTTTTCTTTTTATGCTGCAGTGATAGCTGTGTTCCGCTGGGGCACCACCGCCGAGCCCCGAGTGACGGGCGGAGAGAAGGCTCAACGCGACCGAAGAGACCCAGCACTTGACTTCCCCATTGGCCCATTAGCCAGTGTCAACTACACTAATCCTGGGGGCGGCTCTCTCAAACTTTTAAGATGAACAGCATCGCGAACAGCATTTACTTTCATTTCATCAAGGAGAAAAAGAAGATTAGAGAAAAGGAAAAAAGGGCATGAGTTAATAGTACCTCTGCTGTTAATAAATACAGAGAACACACATCCTGATTATGTTTTACATGCATTTCTAAATTAAAAGTAAAATCTAGATTTAGCGCAGTATTCAAGTTGCCTGGAAACTTCTAAGAAGCACAGAGCACCTATTAAAAATATATAAAGATCTTCCCCAACACAACAACCTACAACAGAGTATTTCTGATGTTATCTTGAAAGGTCATATATATTTCACTTGTTGAACTACCTCTCCAGAGGGTCTTCAAGTAATGACTGGGCTACAAGAAGATTAATAGACTGAAAAGCCAGCTAACTCTGCGGTTACATGTTGGCACATTCCCCTCCCTACAATTCCGGCATTTCACCGAGGTCAGAGAAAAGCTGTCACAGAAAACGACATCATTTAGGACTGTAACAAACAGCCCTCCCCCCCATACTGACATAGCCATAAAAGTCAAACACACAAATTAAAAATAAAAATAAATAAATAAAAAGGGGAGGGGAGGGTAAAAAAGAAAAAGACTGGGTAACACTCATCTCCTTCAAAAGCGTCAAATACCACTCGGGAAGTGGGACAGGGGATCCAAATACTTACAAGTCCAACTGAAATACTTTTGTCAGAAATAAGAGACCCCCTGCCCGCAACACACACACCCCTACAATGTCTTTCAGTTCATCCTCTGGGCTTTTTCCTCTCCGCGATTTCCCTACCGGTCCCGATCAACTATCTTGAACCTCCTACCTCAGCACTCCTTCCCTAAGTCCCGGCGGCCAGATCCCCTCTGGCACCCCCTGCAGCCCTCCCCTCAGGCGGGAGCGCTCCCCTTGGCGCACCCCCGTTCCCCGCCATGACCTCCCGCGGCCGACCCCGCTCACCGTTCCTCAGCTCGTGCTTGACGGTGAGGAGTGGCAGTTCCCCCTCCTCCGCCGGGCCCGAGGGTCCCTCCATGGTCTCGCAGGCGGGCGCTCCCGCGGCCCTGCCACTCCCCGTGTGTGTGTGTGTGTGTGTGTGTGTGAGCGCGGAGGCGGGGGTATGTCACCTGGCCCGAGGCGGGCTTTATTGTCCAGAGGCGCTCTGTGGGAAAGGAGCCATGCAGGCGCGCTGGGGCGGGGGGCGGCCGTTCTCCCCTCCGCCTTGAAGGGAAAAAAATAAAACGCACACCACCCGACAACAAACAGTTATTAAAATACAGGGAGGCACACGCACGTCGGCTTCCCTCCCCCGGCCCTCAGAGCCAGCCCATGTCCTTGCGGCTCCCCTCCCCCTTGCTCCGGCGGCCCTCCCCGCCCAACAGGCGGGAGCGGAGCCGCTCGGCGCCCGGCCGAGCCCGGCGAGGCCCAGCCGGGATAGGCTGCGCAAGGCGGGAGGAGGGGGCGCCGGGAGGAGCGGCTCCTACTCGGGCTCTAGCACCCCCTCCCTCACCATGCCGAGCGCTCATTGGGCGCGAGAGCGCCCGCGAACCCCAGCGGCTGTTGGGCAGAGAAACGTTGCACGTACCTCCCCCGCCCTTCCGCCGAGCGGCGCGCTCCCCCATTGGCTCAGCGGCTGCGCTAACCGCTGGCTCCAGCCCTCCAGTTCCCTCTCCTAATTCCTCTACTCCCTCACCTTGTTTGTAAACATTCCCGCCCGCCTCTCCCACCCCCCCGCATGGGGGCGGGCGCTGGGTTGCTTAGAGAAAAGGGAAGGCGCTGATTAAGCACTGCGGCTGGCAATCATCCTGAGGGAGCGGCGGTGGCCCACTTTTCTCGGGTTAGGGGTTGGCTCCATTATATGGGGGGTGGGAAGGAGCTGTTGGGTATCTCCACTTGCAGTGGCAGCGGGGGGTGGCTGAGCAGCGTTATAGTCTGGTGGGAGAGGACGCGACGGCGGCTGGATGGGGGAGCCGGGTAGTCCCTCGCAGAGGGATGTGACAGGGCAGGGAGGAGCGTGGCACAGCCAAAGGGGTTGAGGAGTGTGCGTTCTGTGTTCCCGCTGAGCTTCCGCCTTCCCGCACGGCGCGGGAGGTGTGTGCAGGCCCGCAGCGGTGACCTGTCCGTGCGGCTCAGCTCGGCCGCCTCCCTGGGCTGAGGCAGCTGGAGAGCTGCCGCCGTCAGTGCGGCGCGTCGGTATGTTCGGCTTTAGGCCAGCGGTCGGCAGCGGGGGACAGCGCCGCGGCTGTGCTGTTAGCGTTCATCAATCGCAGGCTCCGGGGCAGCACAGAATGGGGTTGTGGGCGGCGGGGCCCAGGATGGAGTGTGAGCACAGGCCTCCGGCGGGGAGGGAGAAGAGCGCCGCGTCGCCCCTGCGCTGCCTGCGGCCTTCGCAGGGGCCGGGGGGCCCGGCGACTGGGGCTGGGGGAGCAGGCGGCGTCCGCGGCCTGACCTCGTGGGGATGAGCGGGACCGTCGCCTTGGGAGGCTGGAGGGTCTGAATTTACTGGAAGATAAACTAATCTTTATGATCGCTGAAAGGTCACGAAGCAAAGAGGGGCTTGGTTGGTTATGTTGGCGCAGAACGTGCTAGTTTTGGGGGGTTCCTACTTTGGTGTGTTGTGGGGCGGGAGTAGAAGAAGGTGCTGGGCAACTGTGTCCATATACCCGACTAAAGTTGCACTGCTTAGGGCATTTCCCTTTGGTTCCATTGACTCATGGGACACACTATCCACGCAGCGGGTTTTAATTTCGTTTTTAAGGAAGATGTGTTTTGAATCATCTCAGTTAAGCCTCTCAGACTCCTAGGTTTGGGAACAATCTGACACATCTAAAGCAGTCCACATTTGCTTAAGACATCACACAAGTCACTTCTCCCCATCTCTTAATTTGCAGTAATTTCTGATTTGTTGCTTTTGAATGCTGTTTCTTCCAGTCTTCTGATACTGTATAGCAAGGTGCTAATTTGCAATGCCATGTCATGTACAACAGCTGTGTTCATGCAGAGTCTGATTCTCGTACATCAAACATGAAATAAAGTGTCTTCTGTTAATCCTTTACTCACATTTCAGTATTGTGTATTTGTGTGTGTGTCTGTGCTCTTACACACATATGTGTAACGGACATATATATATACACACACATTTCAGTAGTTTCCTGTAGAGAGATTGGATTTAACAGTTATAAGAGCTTTCTATTACAGAATTGGGTTTAGGGTGTTTTGAGGATTGGTCTTCTTCACACACAAAGTAAAAGTACTTTCCAAGGGTTTCAGAGTATTCTCAGTAAAACTTTTAAAGATGTTTTCCACTGAGCAGTGCAAGTGTTCTGTTGAAGTATCTCCCTGTAGCATATGGTACACACATAATTTCACTGGAAGTGTCCATCCAAGCTTTTCTGACAGTGTTATGTCAAGACTCTAAATACAGAAAATCTGATTAGAGATGTTTTCAAACTGAAAAATAATTAATTGCCTAGCTTTTGTCCCTTGATTTTAGAAGCCTGTCTATTACAGAGATAGTAAATCATCAGCATAATATTAAAATACAAAAGGGAAAATAATGAAAATATTAAAGTGATAAAGTTCATTGTTAAATATTTACATCTCTGTAACTAACAGCTCCTTTGTACACAGAATGGGGAGCATCAGTTTTAGTTTACAACTTTTTTATTATTCTGTGTGCCAGATGTTACATTTTAAAGAGTTTGGTACTGTATTTCATCCAGTGACTCTATTAGCCTCCACTTTGGACTAATTGTCCTTGGTAACTTCAGAAGAGAGAAACTGAAATTTGATTCCACTATGTTCCTTACTAGCACTCAGTGTGAGTAGAGCTGGCAATGGTTTCACAGTCCTTGCTAATAGTTTTGGTTCCAGATGTTCATAGCTTGACAGACTTTATTTGTCTTGGGCTGAAACCTCTTTTCTTTGTTTAAATTTCAGCTAAAACAGCTATAACCCTAAAACATCTAACCAAGGTTAGTGATCCATTGTGGTAGCTGCTGACTATGCATATAGCAAGATGGTGGCTACCCTGTATTTCAGTTTAAATTGTGACCGGGTGTGGAAAGTACAGTTGCATGAACTAGAAGTTTATTGTTAACACTGAGGGACCCACTGATTTTCTTGCGTCTTGGAAAGGGTAACTGGGCAACATGGTCATCTGTCCAGTGTTAAAATAGTTTTTGCCGTGAGTGTCATATCCAGAAACAGCCCTACTGAATGCTTGGAAAGAATCTCACCTTTTGACAGACAAAAGAGCTGTACTTGTGCTGAAATACTAAACCTCCTGTCAGTAGCCCATAAGTACAGGACTATGCTCAAGCTTTCATTTAAACTGAACTTTTGGGGCAATGGAGAATTAAATTTGATTGCTTGATTTAAGAGTGGACCTACCTTCAGTGGAATGGTCTAGGCTAGTTTCATTATCTCTGTCACCTTTGTCTTTGAAGCAGTATCGCGTGGTTTTGTGGATGGTTGTAAAAGGATACATTTTTGTCAGCCTTAAGGGTAGGATTTACAGATAGGTGGAAACATACAGGCTACATCTGTACCAGAAAGTAAAGAAGATTAGGACTTGTTCTTTAGATGTCAGTGCAAGTGACATGACACAGCATGGCATCGCTTGCATGTAGACAGCCAAATTCTTTCCCCTTCAAAACAGGGTGTCCTTTTCCATATTGCCTACTAAATTTATACGGATTGCAGCGTGTTATTGAGTTATGCTGGTCCCCAGCTTTTACAGAGCTTGGGAGAGTACTAGTCAGAGGCCCAACCATTCTGGAAAGCATGCCAGCAGTGAGAATTATGGATAGTCATGTGCCAGCGCTCAAATTCTGCCTTTGTCCCATTTAAATCACTAACACACACAGTCACAGAGTCAGATGAGGGAGGAAATTTGTCTTGAGCCTGCAGCCAAAGCAGGCATGTGAAAATACAGCAGTGATGGGCTACAGACTCACAAAGGGTACAGAATGGTCTGTAAAAGATTCCTTTATAGTTTGGAGAAGTAAAACCACCCTTGTTATGTAAACGGTTCTGGAAGTGCAGCATTCTGAGTGCAATTTGACTGAAAACATTATTTGCATTTTAAATATTCATTCATGTGTGTGCTATGACACTAAACAAAAAAATACTGTTTGATGATGTGCATTCAATAAATTGCCTCTCCAATGAAAAGGAAAAATACTTTATGTAAAAAAGGATTTAATACTATGGGGTGATGCAGAGCCACTTTCCCTTCATAGTGTAAATGTATTTTTATTTTTAAGTAGCATTTTTGTATTCATGTATACAATAAGAGCAACCTGACAGGTCAATCAACCAACAGTTCAGTGTTTGGGCTGAGTGTGTGCTGCAAGTTTTGAAACTTGGAATAACAGAGTTCTAAAGATAGATGTCCCTGCTCTACTCCACAACACAACTGTTCAAAAATATGTGTATTTACTTGCCATTCCTAATTGTGAAGAGAGGGAGGAAAAAATGTTGTGGGAAATATCCACATGGAATGATGTTATTGAATTTCATTTAAGAAAAAGTGTCACAACATTTCCTTTCTGGTTATAAAAGAGCTGGTGTGCCAAGCTGGTTTGAGGGCTGAGGTGAAATTGAAATGCTCAGTGTACAGACTTTGAGTGAAGAAGAGAGAGAAGAAAATGAGTGCTGTAGCTGCTTACTTCCAGGATGTAACTGCTTTACAGTATTGAGGTACTTGAGGTACTTGATTTGCTTTCTTTCTGAAGCGAAGCTGCTTATGAAAAATGTAGCTTCCATGAGGCTAAAGTTGGATGTGTGTGGCACTTCCTTATGGTCCTTGAATTGTTGCAGAAATAGGTGTTACGTTCAAAGTACACATGTTGCAAAGCCCAATGATACAAAATGTTCCCCTTAATCACTCCACAGAGAGCATGTGCCGAGCGGAAAAAGAGGATCAAATTTTGGAAAGCACAAAATTAATTTAAGGAAGAACTCCCCTTGAAAGACAGTCATGACATGAAACAGCTTTTGTGTGAAGTTTTAGTACAGTATTAGTTCTGGTTTCTAGTTTACATATGTTCTCTGTGTTTGGTTGGTTTTTTTTAATCTGCAATTGAATATTTTGTACTTGGTAACTGTCAAGAAAGTAGACTGGGTAGGTAAATTTGCTGTTTAAAGCAATTTTTTATGAAATTGTTCTGGCCAAGAGTTTTGTCTGCCTAAATCCGCTTATGTCTTACCATGAAAGGAGAAGTTATGCTAAGCATCTAAGCCTAATAATTCTCTTAACGGAAGTGGTACAACTCTGTCAGGAAATGGATCATTTCTTGAAAGAAAGCATGTAAGTGAAGATGTATTACTGATTCTAGGGTTACATCTTTGATTAAACCTAAGTCCTGTTGCAGTTACTATTCATTTCTTTGCTGAAAATTCATTTGTTTATCTTTTCTTCAGTTACAGTAGTTACAACTAGTATTCCAGGCAGCACTGTCAAAAGTTGAATTGTTAAAAAGATACATAGCTATGTAAGACAAACAATAAGAGTATTTGTTACATTACTCAGGTTTGGATGAGGAAAAGGATAGCCCGACTATCTATTAAAACAGAAATAGGAGCTTATTTCAATTTCTGATCTGCTTTAATACTTAAGTTAGCAGAGATGGAATTTCTAGTTAATACAAAGAATTGACTTTTAGATCCTAATCCTCACTCACAATAATTTGAAATTGTTTTCAGATTTGTTGGCAGAAGCACAGAGGGCTGTTCTACATAATGTTCTACATCATTAAACCTCTGAGTAATACTGATCGCAGTGTAATTAAACTCAGTCCTTTTCAGAATACTCACATGTGAATCCTCATCATTTTGAAAATTGACTGTAAACTTTGGAGGAGGGGACTTCAGAAAGGAGAAGCTAATCAAAAAAAAAAAAAAAAAAAAAAAAAGCTAATCTGAAAGCTAGAGATGAGGAAATGAAAACTTTTAACTCAGCACAGAGACCATGAGTACATCCTGGTAGTTGCAGAAGCCATACATCTGCTTTCCACGCCTAAAGAAGGAAGCAAAAACATAGAAGAAAGTGATTAAATGGCAGTTTAAAGGTATGCATTGTAGTTCTTACAAAGAACCTATGGAAAAGGAAAAGAAGTGCTGCATAAAATGAAAGGGGAAAGGCAGTTTTTGAAAAGCATAAATGAAAATGAGTAAGTTCATTTCCACAACTGTTTTTCAACTGACATATTTAAATATATCGCATCTGTTAAATTACCATAGAGAAAAAAAACCCAAATTGTATGGTTATTGATTTTGAACCTACTCTTTCAAATCTAAAAAGACAAGATGCTCTCATGAATTGAAATAACATAGGAGAAAATCCTGAAACATAGATAAATTGAGAAATATATTCCAGATTCAGGTGGTGTATCTCCTGGAGTTTGAGAGGAACTTGGAGCTCTTCAGAAAAAATAAGAAAACTCCCGTTCTTTGAAGGTGACATTCTTATCAAGTGACTGGAAGGCACCTCTTAATATAGTGTAATATGATACCATGTACTACAATAAGAAGTGATTTTATATAGGCAGCATTACAACTAAAAAGTTACTTAAAAGGACAAGGAAAACATTTTGACAAAAATCCTGAAGTATTATCTTTAGTTTCAAAGAATAATAATAAAAAATTCTAAAAACAGTAGATAAACATGATTCCATGAACCAGATACAAATTCTTAAATTTTCATCTCATTCTGATTTATGAGATTGAGGATACAAACTAGGGTATGTCTAGCTCAGCATCCTGTCTCCAGCACTGGCCAGTAGCAGCCTTCTAGTGTCACAGCAAAATGTGGTAAGAAACTTCTAAGGTTTAACCATGCAGTCAATGAATAAAGACCTACATTTGTTTCCTTTGACTTTGCCACTTCTAGTTTCATCTGATGACCCATAATGATTTAATTTAAAAAGAGAGTGAAGAATTGTGACCTTTTATCTCCTCCATGCTTTTGTTGGATCTGCCTCTTTGATAGGCAAACTCAGAATGTGAACCACTCGTTCCCTCACCCCAGAATGTCCAGTAACATTTGCTGTAAGTACAGGTTATGCAACAGGGTCTGCAGTTCTTTGAGCTTTCAGTAATCCAGGCACAGCCTCATTTCTTTCAGTTTTCTTAGGTAAAGAGCTTATAGGGGAACCTAGGGTTAGTTAGATGTTAGAAACCTCAGTTTTAGTACACCTGTTTTCTAATGTAAAGTGATTGATGTGGCAGTCTTTCAAGAGCAAATCAAAACCCAAGCTGGTCAGAAGACGTTTTACACTTTTGTAAATTCCTCAGGATTTGTGTTACCTCTGAAGTGTTAGACTTCTATGCAAAGAAATGTCCCATTAAACAATTTTCCTTTGGCTGTCATTTATTCAGTCTGGCTAAGAGTGAGGTTTGGCAATCTCCTTACAACATGTCACATTCAAAGTTGTGTTTTCTGTTGTGACTGCTGGTTACCCTATTGATGGGCAACATTATAGCAGTGCAGATTATTGACGCTGTAAATAACTCCATTAACTCTGAACTACTTCAACCTCAACCCCCAGCATTTTCTGGGATTTAAGGAAGATTAATACCACATCTCTCTCTAGCTTCAGAAGAACGCATTCCTATCCAGCCAGTCTTTATTACACAAATTTCACCATATCAATATAAACACTCTATAGTAACTGATTTGCTTCCCATTGGACTCAGTGTTCCTATGACTCTAGTGGGAAGTCAAATGAGGCAAACCCCTCAGATTCTTAGAATTAGTTGTAATATGCAGAGAAGGTAGGGTGTGAATTCAACTTAATCATGCATTCTCTGAATAACATATATCTGCAACATAGCTTTACAATGTCTTCCCATCAAAAGATTTGGTTTTAGGTGGTAGTGTTGTTATGAGATGCTTTCCATGATTTTCTTAAGTCTTTAGATAAATGGTTAAACTGTTCCACTGTGTGACAATATTTTTCTTTAGAAAGCTACGTGACTGAAGACAGTAGATAAGCGTGAGCTACTGGTTTGGTTACACAAGACAAAACAATTGCTTTTGGATAACAAGTAATAAAGCAACAGAATTATAAATTGTTTGGCGTTGGACATGAATCCACTGCAGTCCTGGAGCACTACCCTTTGATGGATAGAGAGAAAGGAGATGAAGGGTGTCATGGTTTAAACACAGCCAGCATCTAAGCCCCACACAGCTGCTTGCTCACTCCAAGCCCATCAGGACTGGGAAGAGAATCAGGAGAGTGGAAGTTGGAAAATAGAGATAAAGACAGCTCAATAGGTAAAGCAAAAGCTACATGTACAAGCAAAGCAATGAATTCATTCGCTATGCCCCACTGGTGAGCAGGTGTTCAGCCACCTCCAAGACAGCAGGGCTCTATCACACATAACAGTTACTTGGGAAGACAAATGCAATCACTCTGAACATTCCCTGCTTCTTTCTTTCTCCCAGATTTTATTGCTGAGCATGACATCCTATGGCATGGAATATCCCTTTGGTCAGCTGGAGTCAGCTGTCCCAGCTGCATCCCCTCCAAACTTTTTGTGTACCCCCAGCCCTCTTGCTGGGGTGGTGCTGTGAGAAGCCAAAAATGCCTTGACTCTGTGTAAGCCCTACTCAGTAGTAATGGAAGTGTCTCTGCATTGTCAACACTGTTTTCAGCACAAATCTAAAACGTAGCCCCACACTAGCTCCTGTAAAGAAAATTAACTCTGTTCCACCCAAAACTAGCGCAAAGGGGATTTCTGCAAAAAATATTACTCTTCCTGCTTTTGACAAACACAGAATATTAATCCCTTATTTAATCTTGTGCTTCTAGCCAGACCAGGATCATGCTTTCTGTTGCCTTTTATGTACCCTTTCTGACTTGAGATATCCCATGAAAGAAATCATTCCTCCTCTAAAGCAGCAGTTGCCTAATCTTCCCAGTGCCTCCCTTTCTCTGCAGAAGTAAATGCCTTCTCACCCCACCCACACACCCCAGGAGAGCAGCCTTCTCCCCCACTCCCTGCCTCTGCTACAGTAGCAGCAGCATTCATTTGTCTTCAATTACAGAGTCAAGGATGTTATTGTCATAGCTGCAGGTGATGCTGCACATCTGCACATCATCACTCGTCTCTTCCTTTTAATGCTTTTACCTCTCTGTGTTGAAGCTTAACAGTGCATCCGCTTATGCAGTTGAAGTTTTGGGCTACAATTCAATCTATTTTGGCTGTTCTGTTTGGTTTTGGAAAATTTATTCCTGTTGAGTTTCTTAGAAGTGATCCATATAGAAATCATACAGTCTTATTAAAACAGAGCCTTGCCTAGAATAACAATAAACCCCAAACATTTAAATAAATCTGCCTATCTTATTAATAATCTTACTATCCTGTGTTCACACAATGTTCATTGCTTATATTTAGCTAAGTACTTCAGAGAGGCTTATCTCTCATCTTTCCTAGTTATTTGCTTGTCTTGCATCTACCTATTATTATTTACTCATGCAGTAAATACACCAGCAGTCAAGTTACTTACAATATTCATAAGCTGTTTCAAAGAAGCCACAAATGTATTCTGATTTATTACAAAAAGATTTAATGAATTAATTCTAAATGTCATTTTATATGTGGTATTGAGGTTCTTTTCAGTAGAAGTTTCAATCTATAATTGAAAACATATGCTTATGGTTTTAGTTACAGGGCAAGCGTTCAGTGCAGGTAAGAGATTATATCACACTGCAGTAATGCTGAAGAGCCCTTGCTATATATCGGCATGCTGAGCAATATACAGACCCAGAACAAAAAGCTGCCCCCAAGATTTCTCATTAATAGGCTATGATGAAAGCCCTTTGAGCACAACTGAAAACTGGGCAAACTTTGACTTCTTCACTGAAGCTGGTAATTACTATAGTGGTAAACCACAACATGGTCAGAAATTAGTTGTCCATCAAAAATAAATGTCTATCAGGAGCAAAAAGGGCCATCTATAAGCATGGTGTCCTCTCTATTCCGTTTAAGATATTTGAGATATGTGACTTCTGCGGAGCTCGTGAACCCAAGGCCACTGAAGGTAGAGGCATTTCTGTTAATATTCTTAGCTATTTTTAGTATACATAGATTATATTCAAACAGTGCCCACTTAATACACTGGTTTGCATATTTTCTTTTGTATACTTAGTAACCATGGAAAAGTCGCATGCAAATCATTCTATTCTTTGAACTGTAAGATATTCATTTTGGACTGTCTTTTATTTTGTTACCTTTATACAGTCTTGAAATACCTCTTCAATTGAGAACAGTTTGCTTTGTGTGCTCAACCATAGAATTAATGCATTTATGTTTTTTATATATATATATATACACATATATATAGGCATACACTTTTTTTTTATTTTGCCTTGGGTTTGAAACCAAGTACTAATCACAATAGTTTCCTTCTTCAAAAGGAATGGAAAATATTCTGTAATATTTTCCAGACTGAATCTGGGTCTACATGGAATGCTTGGGCTTAAAACTTTCCAGTAAACAGGAAAAAAAACAACCACCAAACCACCAAACGAAAAACTCTAAACATATTTATTGTTTGATTAGGAGGACACAGATTTGCTGGTTTTTATAGAAAGTTTCATGTTCTTTTATATGCCTTCTGGTAAACTATATTTTGGATGTCAAGCAGGAAAGTCTCTCTTCTTTCCAGTCTTGTATTTTCATGCTCCAGTGAACCTTCATTATTTCTGACAATTTTCCCATGGACATGATGATTGCATATCTCATACGTCCACAGTTTGACGTACTTAACAGATTCAAAATTAGCCTTATATACCAAATTTCTATGTCAAAGTTGGTTAATTTACAAAGAAAAGTATTATGAGAATAGAGATTTCTATTATGAAAATCTATCAGTAGAGAATGCTAATGATGGTCGTTATCTACCATCATCTTTTCACATATTTTAGTAGTCGTAACTATTTGTTTTTAATGGCAGTTTTCTTCTGCTTGATCAGTCTGTCTGGAAATCACACCAAGCTCTAGTAACTGCTGCCTGTTCATCTTCCTTTTAGCTGCTTAAAATCCTCTCTCTCCTTTCTGTAGTGAGAAACACCTTCGGCCTATGTTCAGATTGTAATGTTCTTCCATCTTTGCATACTGAAAATACTCTGATAGGTATGATATAGCAATAAACCATACAATAGACCCTGCTCTGTATGATTATTTTTTTTTATGTTTTTATATATTTATCTTGTTCTGTCCAGAAATTCTGATCCTAAATACTGGGAGTTTCAAAATTCTCGGTTGTCCCAAAAATCTGTCTTCATACTGATTATATTAAAAGAGAAGCTACATAAATATTAAACTGTGTTTGAACTGAAGTCACTACTTTCTTTCCCTCACCATCCAAATCCCACACATTGACTAACCATTTTGGGACAAAACCCATAGCTTTTCACGGTTCAGTTTTTGCAAATGTGAATGCTCTATTTTCATTGTACATTTAGACTTAGAGCCCATAATGCGAGCTGCTGAGTGCTTTTAATTTGTCTTGTCTTTTTTCACTGCATATACTGTGTAGTCTGACCCTTCTCTGGGAGAAAACACTACTGGTAGCTGCTACTTAATTGTATTTGGAGCACTCTTCTAAGATGCTTGTCTCAAAAAGATATATATTTATGGAATTAGGATGAAATGAATGTCTGTGTTTGTAGATTGCATTCCAATATAATGATAGTTTAATTGCATTTAAATGTATTAGCTTTGGAACCAGAATCTTGATAAACAATCCATGCAAAGTTCTTGGCTTTTGTCTGGATGGACAGTTCCCCAAGTAAATTAATTTAGGAGATAACTACTGGAATCCATATGATATGCTACAAACTGCAGTTATACGAGATGAAGTCCACTTCACTACCAGTTTTTACATTAACCTCTACAAACAAAGAAATCGCCCTTAGCTCCGAAGTTCCTTAACCACAGGTCATGCAGGAAGGATATCCCAGCTAAGCTTTATCAATGTCTGCTCTGAATTTATGTGTGAATTTAGGTATACATCTTCCTTAGGTATGCATTATTGACAGCTATCGAAGTCAGGATAGTGGCCTTGATATAGCTGTAGTCCTATTTTCTGGAGAATACTGTTGTAATAATATTTTGAATTATTTTCACTTTATTCACGTATTAACCCATACCATAAAACTCTTAAGGCACTATGATGAAATGGAAAGTAAAAATTCATTTCAGAGAAGGAGGAAAATTCAGCCAGATTGAAACCTAATGCTCCAACAAGCCAAGAGTCTTTTCCTGTTTTAAAACAAAACTTAGCACACTATCTAGACTTAGGATATATAATAAGTGGAAAAAATCCAAGAACAAAAATGGTTATTCAAAACTTAATATCTTAAAGCCCCCTTCTAAATAGGTGGAACACAGAATGTTAAGGTACATTATTGCAATTATCCACGTGGCATGTACACAGAAAACAGAAAAAAAAGGATCAGTAGTTGCTAAACAGACCAAAAAAAAAAAAAAAAAAAAACCAAAAAACAGAATAGAGCTAAACCTTATTTCCAAACTGTGTGGTTCATCGATACTAATTATAACTTACTTTTATATCAAGGCTGTTATCTTGTTCCATACATGCGTTTGAAAAAAACACGTATATTGCTTATGTGTGTTGCTTGTATATTTTTCTGTGTTTTAACTAACTTTTCTGTCACATCTTTCTTTACTTTGTACTATACACTTTATCTGTATATAGTATATGGCTTGTATGCAAACACTTACTCAGATGAAGTACAATGCAGCAAATATTTAAGCACTTTATCTGTCCTTGAACTCAATAGGACTACTTATCTACTTATCCCTGTTACTCATGTTCATAGAAGTAGTATAGGTTTGAGTCTTTAAGCTGTAAGCTCTGAGGCAAAGTTTTGTGCATATTAACTCAACCATATCTGGGGACAAAGCCCTAAATAAATAAACAAAAAAGCATGATAGCTTAAATTTTGTTCTGTTGCTTCTATACGAAATACAGGCTCAAATCTGTGTTAAAATGGAATTTTGGAAGTACAGCATACACACACCAATCTCTGTAGCTTATTTATATTTAAAAAATATAAAATGTGATATAAAATGTGTAAAACATTTTTAGCCCTTAGCTTCTTATTGTTTGGTAATGAAGATCGAAATTATGGCATTAACATGTCTTTCAAGTCAGCTAACTCATGCTGCAGCATTATGAGTCATCCCTTTAACACCAAGCTGCTTTTTTCAAAAATATATTTAAATACTGATAAAAGGTACGAGGGTGATAGGCCTACAGGTGCTACTCTGTTTACCCACTGAACATAGAGAAAAGGAATAAAAGATCAGGATTAATTCTAGGAGCCAGAAAGGTGAACTGTGTATCTTTTTCAGCGTTCTGAGTTTGCTGAAGCTGCACGTGAAGTAGTGAAATAGTCATTTTGAAATAGCCAGATTGTCTGTTATAACTGGATTGATCACAGTAGTGTATTGTATAAGCCACTGAACTGCTAACAGTATTACAGCATTTAGTCATCTAATACCTGATCTAGACTGTAAGCAGAAACTTGTGTGAGAAGTTCTCCACGTGACCTGTGTTAGGACTCACGCCTAGCAGAGCTCCTAAACTTCTCCCTTGCACTTGCTGCACAGCCATGGTGCTGCTGCCACCAGCGGTGACGCTGAGGATACCATGACAGACTGACAGTATGGGAACCACCCACATGCTGTGGTTCTGGGCAACTTGATCCAGTTGAAGAGGTTCCTGCTCATTGCAGGAAGGTTGGAGTAGATTACCTTTGAAGGTCTCTTCCAACCTGAACTATTCTATGAATCTACGATGTACACTTACTCTTGAAAGTTGCAGTGAGGTATTCTTGCAGAGCCTGCCACTGATTCACATGGTTATCCAAATAACACTGCTTAAGCCAGTTCCATCAGGGAAATGATACTCAGTCCTTTTGAGCTGTTCACAGTACTTCTTGGTCTAAGAGCTGAAGGAAGCAGCGGAACAATGAAAGTCCATCACAGATACTTGTGGAGGCAAAGATGTTTGTTCCTAGTAGTGTTTAGAGAGGTACAGTTTACTGGAGGTTCCCCAGACGTAGCCTACTCAGACACACACATTTCAAGGACACTATCTTTGTGTAAATGCATGGGCTGCATTTGCTTGCAGTTGCAGAATTGCTTGGTGAGGAGCAATGGATGTAGTGACTTGGCAACTGCTTGCAGATGTGAATGCACAAGAAATGGCGTATTCTGGGGGAGCCTGAATGACCTGACAGCAGGAGCATGGCATATTTTTTTCAGGAGCATGACACTATATTTATGGTGTGTAGGGAGCAGAACATCACTCACCTGCTTACCTCCAGATGGAATTCCTTGGGAGAAGTGGGCACACTGTCAGCGCTATGACTGTGCATGATGTGACTGGGTGTAACCTAGACAGTGACATACTTGCTTATCAAAATAAGCACCTGTGGCTGCTGCCTTGCAAACAAAGCAGTACAAGTCACTGGACTTTGTCCTATGGACTTCCACTTTCATTCTGCATGAATAAGACTGGGGAAAAAAAAATGTCTAACTTTAAGAATTTTTATCCAGCCAGTATACATCATCTCAGCTCCAATGTCCAGTACTCTGCTATCTGGCCAGTGCTGCTTCAGGGGGCCGGAGAGAGGCTGGCACTTGTGGCTTGTAAGCAAAGCCCTCCCGGCATCCTTTGTCTGTCTCAGTGCCAGAAGAGGCCAAGATGGAGAACTGGTGGCTGGACCCAGCCCAAAGGATCGTGGAGAAATTCTAAAAATCTTCTGTAGCTCAGTGTAGATTGGAAAACTAAAAATACCACCCTTGTGTTTGTTTTTTTTTTCAGTTTCCTGAAGTTGAATAAGCATTTGTCATCTTATATGAAAACAACCTCTGGCAGATCATTCGCTGTCTGTCTTCCTGTGGCTGGCCAATATTCTTGTCAGCAGAGTCAAAGGCATGAAAGTGGCATTTTTAAATCTTGATAAAGGTCCTCATCACCTATTATGTGTATACCTTATCTTGCCAAAGGTGCATGTAAATGAGGTGGCTGTTCTAATGCTTGTTGATCATGTATGATTGTAAGATGATGGAGCAGGGTATGCAGGTATTACAAGGATCAGAAGGGTGCATGTAGTTCTGAGGCCTCATTCTTTTCAGGATGAAAAAGCCTTAAGAACTGAGATCTTGCACAAGCTGTGCCCATGAAAGGGCAGGGCCCTGGTTTGAACTGTTCTCTAGTCTTTGCCCTCATTTCTCCATTTGAGAAAAAGTGTGTTTTCTCCCAGAGCAGATGCTGAGTGTCAAATAGTCCAAAGGCAGTGGTGGAAGTTCAGGGCGGCTGTGCAAGGCATGTCACACTAACATGCAGCCCTGTCTGAAACATCTGCTTTAGAACTGGTAATTGCCTTCTGTTGTTTGTCCTTAATATACTGGGAGAAACTAAACGTTGTATGTCTTTTTTGCATGTAAACAAGATTGCCTCAAAGACGCATTGATTCTATCATCAGTTTCTCATCCTGACACAATCTGCAGGATCTTGAGCATAGGCTAGCTGCTTTGCGCAGCAGAGAGAAAACTAATAGAAACTAATTTAAATTTCTATTTGCAGCACTTATCTAAAGGTGCGCAGACTTCAAAGGCAAATACGCTGTATTTCAAATGTAAAGTCAAATCTTAATTTGCTGAATGAGCCGCTGTCTGAAAACACACAAAGTGTTTCCTTTTTGGAATGATACACAAAGCACTTCTGTGCTTTGAAATGATTCATAGCAGATGGGGAGAGAAAGAATCATTAATTGATTCTTCAAATAAAACATCACAAGTATAACAGAAAGACGTGTTTGGAAAATCAAAGTTTATGCTTTTCACAGAAGTTTCTTGGCAGAATTTCAAATCAGTTTGATGATTAAACAGCAGGACATTTTAAACCATGTTTACGTTAACAAACCTCTCCAACCATATTCGTACTAGGGCAAGGCATAGTACACAAAGGGCTTGTTAGATTATAATTAGTTTAGATTAGTTTCCATTATGTATCAGTAAAGGCAGCCTGTGGGCTGGCTCATGTTTCAAGTTACCCTGCTGTTCCTGTTAGAGCAGCAATAGCTTTGGGTAAGTGACAGTATCTAAAAAAATATGCCCAGCAGTGTTAGGTAGTGACCCCTGCACTTTTTCGGCCTATGAACCTGTGCATGCCACCACCCATTGTCATTATCAAACTTTAAACTGAAATAGGACAAAAGTGATACAAACAATGTAAGACTGTATTTCGTAAGAGTCTTTTGGCGCCTTGCAAGCAAGTCTCTATGATTACACTTTGAAAAGTCATGCCATTAAACCAGATTCTTACTAGTGTATCAGTACCACTGGAGAAACAGACCTGCAATCTGTGACATCAGAAACTGGTATTAGCTACTTTGCAGTCTTCAAATCGACTTGTTTGTTACTCTTACCGTGAGTCTTTTTTACAGGCTGTTTATTCTCAGATGATATTTTTTTTAATACCACAGAAATATGTAGGTTTATTTTTATTTCATGATTTTTACTTGGCATGTAAAGGTGAAGCAGTCGCCCTGGGATCTCTGAAGGTTGTTTTAATCCATTTGTGTTGTTATATAATTTTTTGATTCACTTTTATCTGCTGTGGTTTAGCACAGCATTATGGACACACCCACTGCATCTCAAAGTATAATCTTTCTGACACTTAAATGACATTTTTCCATTTCTTGGGTAATGAATAATTTGCAGTGTGGGCCTGTAAAGAATCTATGTTCATTTTTAAATACCTATGAAATTTACAGGTCTACTTTTCCATTTTGAAAACTCTACGGTAACACAAAACATTTCACTTACTGCACTTCCTTCTTTTTCTCTAAAGAGATTATGCTCTGCAGATTGTAAAAATGCTTTATAAACTGTAGCTCAATCAACAATTTAATGTAAAGATACATACCTTTCAAGGCTAATTGGTGGTTCCACTGTAAAAATTTGAGGAAATCATTAGAAAAACTATGCTTAATCCAAACCTATCTGTAGTATTGAAAGGAGATATATCTCTCTATCTACATATGCAGATATTGAGGTTCAGAGGAGTCTGCATCTTACAAGATAGGAAACTGCATTTATTGTGTTTTATGATTTCTAAAGTTAAATTATTTTGTCTCAGAGAACAGGAAAAGCTCATTTAAGATTGAAAACCGAGGCAGTTCAAGGTACACGTGAGAGATATGACAAGTATATAAATGAAAAAGAGCTAGTGGGAGAAGAGAAGACGTCCAGACTCCCACATTGCCTGAGGAGGCAGTCAGACAAACCAAGGAAGCAAACCCAACAAAGGCATGTCCAGCTTGGAGTTATGGAGGCCTGAGCTCAGGAAGGAAAAACACAGAGACAGAGGCATACTGCAGACGAAATAAAGAAGAAGGAAACAAGAAGTAGCTTGGGACATACAAAGAATAGAGTGGTGCAAAGAGGCTACTATGTCGAGCATCAAGTTGTCTGAAAGATAAGGCAACCTCTTTATTAAATCTTGTCTGCAATTGCATTTTTCTTGCTTCATGTTGGTTTGTATTTGGCAGTGGTGGCTGGTATTGGTCACTTTTTCCAAGCATTACTGCTGAATATTCAATTCTTATCTCAAACGTAGTAGCTAACTTTGTTACCAGACAAGGCTTAAAGATAGAAACTCCTGAATCTCTAAGTGATGTGACTGGCAAGGGTGCGCCTCTTGAGAGCAGGAGGATTTTTAACATGATAAAGTAACATTCCTCTCAACATGCCTTTTTCCTAGCATGAGTTGTGAGAAACAGCATATTCGTTATGATCCGTTACAAAGATGAGGCTTAGAACCAGTTCAATTCCAATCATCTCTGCAAAGATCAGCACCTCATTGCACACAGTCACCCATATTCGACTAGTGTGCCAAGAACAGCATGTAGAAATGGTTAATAACTTACAGCTTCACATGACCACAACTGATCACAATTTTGGAATAAAAAAATATTCACCCTACAAATCTGGCCTTCCTGAAAATTGCTATTGTCTAGGTAATGCAGTATTTTGCAGATCAGCTCCGCCAGATTAATCAGGTATTGTGTATCCACTTAACTCTACTGGAGTAATGCTACACATACATACTAAGTGAAGATGTCACCTAACAGTTTTACATCACTTATTAAATCCAGGCCCAAGATCTCTGTAGAACTTTTACCAAAGCTGGTGCATATCTGTACTTCCTGACTGCCACTTTGATACAAAGAAAAGTTTTTTCCTGAATATGTATATCTTTCTACTATAATATCATTTCAATACAATATTGTTTCTGACAAACTGATTCATTGTTCTGAAGTTCTGATATGACACATGCCATACCACCAACACCATCTGGTCACCCTATACAGTGGTACATTATTTTTACAGATCATTCTTGTGCATTATCTTCTCTTTCCAGCTTTGAAGTTTCATTACCCTTGTCAAGATCTGGAAGTGCACCTCAGGATGTGGTAGTGCCCACTAATCTCAATAGTGGGTAAGTGCCATCTTAATGTGTCAGATGGCAAGGCATTTTAATATTTATTAAGTTCAGTATGTAAAACTCAAATTACATGTAAAATACATTGAATCTTCATGTAAACCTCTAAAAAGGAAAGTATTTATTGTGCTTCTAATGTGAAACCAAATGTTTAAGAAAAGGTTCTTTAAGAGTGATATTGACACTTCAGTGCTGCGAAGCTTTACAATATTAGTTGCTGGTATTGTAAGTCAAGGAGTCTGATGTGAGCAGCATGACTTAGAACAAGGGTTATTTCAGCTGTAAGTATGAGGTTTGTCATTATGCAGATAGTAAATTGCCTGATTTTCAAAACTGGTTGCCCAGGACTGTATCTAGTCTCCTTCAGAGTTTCATTCCATTAAAGAATGGCCAAATCTTAAGGAGCCTTAGTAAGGAACACTACATAGGATGCCCTCAGGCATGACAGCTATCTCATAAGCTCTGTCAGCATCTTCTCTTTACCTCACTTACCCTGCAGCCTGTCTTTATCTGCATCATGATCCAACATACCCCCATGAGATAACTGATACCTACTGTTACCTGAAACTATCTTGGAACAAAATGAAAGGGATTGAAAAAGCTCTGCCATGCAATAGATACTGGTAACTGATGAAAAGCTGTACCAGATGATTTAGTTAGAGTGCTGCTTGAGGGCCCCATGAAGCCAGTCCGTACACTTCATTGTGCATCCTGATGGGACAAAGTGAAAAAGATGCTGTAAGACCTTAGCTATCTTGGTGCTTCTCTCTCGTCATGGAATGATGGCTCCAACAATTTTCCAGGAGTTCCTAGAGATGACTGGGGAATCCAAACTGGCACTCCCTAGCTTATGGAAATAACATACTGCATAGAAATTAGCCATTCTTGAGGAAGTCAAATAGCAAGAGCTGTAGTTTTACTATAAGCATCTATCAGGTTTTATCATCTATCCAAATTTAGCACCTAATAAGGAAAAACAGCAGCAGGATCCATCACTGATATTGCATAGCAAATACAGAGGTCTAAAGCTAGAATGTTAATCTGATTGGATTTTTCCTGTAGTTAGTAAAATCTCCACTGGAACTTCAGTGATATCAAATGGTCATAAGGTAAGTTTTGTTTCTCATCTGAAAGAGAGAAATCAGTCTGCTTTCATACTGAGTTAATGTTTAAATTATTCACTTCTTAACCAGTCGCCAGCAATGTATGTTGCTTTGCAGCTAGGGGCTAGTTTCACAAATAGGAACTACAAGCCCAAGTGTTTCTGTAAGGTACTTACAGCCAACATTTTGGTATTACTGACATCCACAGTCCTGTAGCTTGGTATCTTTAAAGTGTGTGTTTGGAACTGTGTATGATTTTATAATGCAGAAATTTCTTTGTGCCACATACAGAGTGATAATGCAAAAGCAGAAAAAATGAAAAAAGAGAGTAGCAAGTTAGTTTTCAGAAAAAAAATTCAGACTGATTTCTTTTAGTTGACAATGTTGTACAAAGATTTCAGAATTAGAAATAAAGACTAAACTTACTCTGTATTTCAGTGCAGCAAAATTAACCTCTCAGAATTCTGCAGGCTTTGAGAAATATTTTGGATGGTTTTGGATATTTTATGATAAGAGTATGATTTCAGTCAAAACATATCACTGCTCTTACTTGAAATTAAGGAATGAATTTCTCAGAGGTATGAATTTTCACAATAAAGTGTTTCATTTATATTCTCCTCCATTGTCAGAGTGAAACTGTACTATCACAGTTATAGTACAAAATCTGTGCACGTTTAACAGAAAAGTTAACTTTTGCTAGAAGGTTGTAACTTCTCATTGCACATTAATTTACTAGCACCTTTTAAAAAGAGCAGGACAGCCTCTATCATATTTATTACTTCTTGTGAACGACATCAAGAATGGCTTCTTCTCAATTAAAGAAAAACTTGGAGGTTGGTAATTTGATTACTTGGAGGATAAGTTCAGTTTCTTTACTTAAAAGTAACCAAGGTTAAAATCATAAGCAGACAAATTATTTTACCTTGAGCTATCTTTTACTTTTTCCTTATAGTGATGTAATAAGCCACTTTTAGTTATTAAGTAGTTGAGGTCAAGGGAAAAACTTTGCGTGAACTTTGACCAGATTGCAGGAAAAAAATATCTTTAATCTCCAAAAGACATAAAAAGATTCAGATATTGATTGTAATTAGGGTACTTATCTCTGTTCCTACTCCAAATTGTATGACAAGTGACTTGAACATCTATATGTCTGCTTTCCCAGTGGAAGAATAGCCAAGGGAGTATTCACTTCTACATAATTAGTATTTGAAAAGTATAATACATGTGGAATGTATTAAAATGACACTTTCTGAGTATAGTTCTCTCTTTAATGCAAGGTTGCATTTCTAATTGTCTAAAAGCATTTTGAACAGGGAAGTAATATTACAGATTATAGCTTGGTGGGTTAATCCATTTGTGCTTTTGCAATTTTAAGTTTACAGTGAATTTTGGAGAAGTGAATACTCTAGGAAATGAATATTAATCAGGGAGGAAATAAATCTGTTTCTTACATTACAGGCAGAAAAATTTTGCATTTTGTCCCAAATGCTACATTAGTCTGGCTAATTTACCGAAAAATTCAGTTTGCATTTAGTAATAAAATGTCAGTGAAATAGCCTTTTGACTTTGATCTGCCTTTTGGGTTATAACTTAGAATTTCTTAGTGATTAGACTTCTGGTGGAGCCAAAGAAGAAACTGAAGCTAAGTTCTCTAACAAATCAGAATTTAAAATGTAAAAAAAAATAATAAATAAATGTGCCTTGTGTTTAAATTTGTCATTATCTTTCCTGTTAAGGCTGAAGAGATGTTTTTGACAGAAGGGTTGAAATCTCTTCTTCCCCATGCACTAAGACAGATAATTCGATGCAACAGACTCAGTATTAGGAATACTTCTGGAATAGCAGAGGGTAGGTAAACCTAACAGCTCTAAGTGCAAAAGTGACTCAATTTTAGATTGAAAGTTTTGTGTTTTCATTTTTGTTTATAAAGGAATGTAGGAATATCAAAAACACTGAAGTAAAACAGAAGAAAATGTCAAGTAGACTTGTATTCTTAAGTCACTTGGGTGTTTCTGAAATCACATTGTAAGCACCTGACACTGTGTTCTTATATCATAAAGCTACATCAGAGAAACTATATCCTCTTACTTGTGTAAAGTACATGGACTTTGTTTTCAATGTTTACAGTGCATCATCCCTCAGCTCCCAGTTATGTCACTGAGAAATTATGACTGCAGAAAATAATCTGAAAAATCATTAACCAATTCTGGCTTTTCTTGCTTATGTTATTAGCACATTTTTAGGATGATTTACTATGTTCTTCACAGAGACCTTGCTTTAGTTCGTGCATCGGATAGATTTTGGGGAAGAGTTAGAGACCAATAGTTACAGAACTGTTTTTCTGCTTCAGTTGTTGAAGTTTGAAATTCCTAGCTCAGCAAGTCTGGGAATTAAAAGGGGGAGGGAAAAATAGTTTTATACTCAGACAACTGAATGCATTCTGGAAAATTGGTATCTCTGTTGCCTCTCATAGCTGAGCTTTTACAGAAGCAGAGAAGTTTCTGTCATGTTCTAATTAACTTTACAATATAACTTAACTGAAAACACTGTAGCAAGTAGCTGATTGACAAAGCTGTCTGTAGTGGCATTAGTATAACATAAAAACATTAAGGACGATTTTATAGAATCATTTCACGACTCTTGAAATTATGGATTTCTTTTCCATCACTACACATGTTGAAGAATACTATTGGAAAACATGTTATAATGTTTATAATTATATATATATAATGTTATATATATTAATATCTGCATTTTGCCGCAACTGTATTTTTAAGTGCATTTATTGCTTACATTGCTTAAGTGCATATTGTTTACATACGAAACAAATTCAGACTTCTAGCTATGAGCACATAGTTCCATTATGCAAAGACTAAAAAAACTAGGGTAATTGGAATTTCTTAGACTACTTAAAATTGTCTTATGTTGCTGGGTGATATACAAGTAAAATGATTATTTCTTACTGCTGTTATTCTCATTCACTGAAGAAATTAAAAGCTCTTTCTAAATTTCTCTAAACTGGGGCATGAATGTATTGAATTAATGCTTGGGTTGATCAGCATGTCCAGCTCCACATATTGATTGTGAATATATTCATAATGACAGATACATAATGCAAGCATATATCAAAGGGGAAGGGAAAAATACCTTTTAATCTATAAAAAAGTAAGGGTAGTTATCAGGAAGAGCAATAAAGTTCTCAAAGAGTCATAACAAAGTTTCCCAAGTTTATAGAATGCATGAGAGTTACCTGCAGATTCAGTCTATCAGCTGTGACTAGCACTTTAAATTCAATGTTGTTTGAGTTGAATGCACTGACTAAATAATAATGTCATAATAATGCTAAATAATGCCAAATAATCCCATGATTTTAAGAATTAATATCACCAGCAAAGTAGAAAGTGCATATGAATTTCACATGGATGGCAGGGACTGAAGCTGAGGGGGAACTGAACGTGGTATTTTATTCAGTGGTAAATTTAGTATGGTTTTTTTTTTAGAAAAAGTGTTTCTGTATTTAGCAAGAAACTGTTTCTATATTTAGTAACTTTTGATAGCAATAAAATGAATTTTTGTGCTGACTGCTCCCAAGAGAGCAGTTTGTGGGCACATTCAGTATGCAAATACATGCTTACCTCAGCCTTTGCTTTGCATTTTTCCATCAGGAATATAAATTTATCTTTTGATTTTTCTGTTAGTTTTGGTCAAGAGTAAGATTTGGCTGGTTTTCTAGAGCCTTTTAAGGCAGATCATTGATTTTAACCTCTTGGATGGGAGACTACTGCATTATTTAAGGAAAATTAGAACTTCTGTGCAGCATTTTACTGTCTTGTCTGATATCAGGCGTGGTAATAACTTGTCAAGACAGAATCAATACAGGAGTTAGAGATAGTTAATTGGTGGTTTTATACACCGCAAAGTAGTTGTACTCCAAATTTCCTCTCTGTATTTGAACAGCTAGTACTTACATGGCATTTTATTTACTACTGTTCAGAAAATAAGTTTTTGCTAAATAAATGTGAGCTTTTTTCAGTGATACTCACTGCAAAGTGTTAATATCTTTAGAAGATATCACATGATAGTAGTCAGCAACCTTGTAAACTAAAGCTGATTCTAAGTGAAGAAAGTATAGCAGTTCAGTTCAATTTAGGTTTTTTAATTAGAAATAATGGAAGTGATTGAGATTCAGGGAGACAGGCAAGAGCTTATTCCTGAGCCATAATTATGTCTGTTAAACTGCAGCCCATGATTCTATAGCCAGCAAACTTTAAAGAACATGCTACATAACATCATAGGCCTTGTAGCAGACTTCCAGTATCTCAAGGGGGCCTACAAGGATGTCAGATAGAAGGATCTGTTCATCAGGGACTGTAGTGATTGGACAAGGGGTAATAGATTCAAACTTAAAAAGGGAGATTTAAGCTGGATATAAGGAAGAAGTTCTTTACTGTGAGAGTGGTGAGGCATGGGAACAGACTGCTCAAGGAAGTGGTGAATGCTCTATCCCTGGCAGTGTTCAAGGCCAGGTTAGACAGGGCCTTGAGCCACCTAGTCTAGTGTGATGCATCCCTGCCCATTGCAAGGGGGTTGGAACTAGATGTAAGGTCCTTTCCAACCCTAACTATTCTATGGTTCTGTGAAGATACCAGGAGTTTACTGTTGGATTGGCCATGATGAAAAAAAAAAAAATGAAATACTGAAAGTGTGGTATTGCAATATCCTTTCTTTGGCTCTATGATAACATTTGCAAAGTAAAGTATTTCCCTATGGAATACTAATTTTGCAGGTTAGGTAATAAATTATGCTTATATATAAATCAATAAAAACATTTATTGAGGTAGTTATGCTATGTTCATATTCTAGTATGACTTCACATACAGAGTAAATAGCTATGATTTTAAAAACATTTCATAAAGTTGTTTAATGTAATTACAGAATTTTGAGTCAAAAACTTTCAGGTATTTTTTATAGGCCGTCTTAAGGAAATCTATACAAAAAAGTTACTGTTTCACAAACAAAAAGCTGAATTAATAATCAGTCATTCCTACCTTCCCCAATTTCAGGCTACAAACAGGCCAACGTTCTGATTTTGCACAAGTCCCTGGCTGATGACTTTGAGAAGTTTTGCCATGCAAATGAGGGACCCCTACCGCTACTGTACAGAAGTAAACCAGGTGATTGGAAATGTCCTTCCCTGAGTAGTGATTCTGATATCAGGTAACTACAGACCAACTCTGCTTGTCAGTTTGCAGTGAATGCTAGTGGTGATCAGGAGGGTTTCAGGGAACAGGCTGCTTACAGCATTGTAAATTTTTAACAAGTTTCTTGGCATTATATATTTGAATAAAAACTATACATGAGTGTAATAGCCAGATTGTTTTGTTCTTGAGAAACAGGTTATGATAACTGAAAGTATTACAAATAGTTCTCTAATGCAAAAGTGAAATTTTGTGTAATTTCTAAACATTTTTCAGGCTGAGCCAGCAGAATTAAATAGTAGTGGTTTACCTTTGTTTTATTTAGGAGTAATGGAGGCATGGTGACTGCAACACTATTTGTAGAGTCTCTGAAATTTGAAAGATTTACTCTTAAGTGTAGTAGTAAACACTAAAAGCAGACTTAAAACAGCTCCTTAATTTTTGAAGCCCTGAAAAAAAGATACCTGTAAGGGGCATTTACTTATGAAACCTAAAAAATATCGAACTAACATGTTCCATCTATTGGCTTGTTTTGTGCAAAAAAGGTGTTCTGTGTTTATTTCATGTGTTTGTTTCATTGTTACTCAGAAAGAAAATAAATGGATAAAGTAGGCTGCATCTTGTGATTTGATACTGGGTTAATATCAATTCAAACAATTCACTTTGTTTTCAAAAAATATGATAAAGCTATGATAACTTCTTGTTTCACTAGAACTGACTGCCTACAGTACAGAATATATGAGCATGGAGCCTGTACTGGATCACTGAACAGCCTGAAGGAGTATTCTGAGCAACTTAAGAACATGGTGACCTTTTATTTAGGCTGCAGCTTCTCTTTTGAAAAAGCAGTACAAAATGCTAGCATTCCTGTAAGAAATGTTGAGCAAAAACGTAATGTAAGCATGTATAAGGTAAGTGTATACAGACATACATAGTCTTTCTTGTGACTTTGCCTGTATTTGTCCATATTCACATTATGTGCATATACCTCTTGCTCAAAATCAGAACATTTTTTCCTACCTGCATGGTAATATTATTTATGTGCTAGTTCTGTGTGCTTTAAAATACAGGGTAAAATATGCCTAGCTTCAGTTCAGCGCTTTTCTCAGCTTCCTGCAAAGACAGTTTGCTTTCTTAATTCATTTATGGTGACATAGCTTTTCCTTGTGTGCTGTGGCAGCCATTTCAGTTGCATTCTGTTCTGGTTCGCCCTCTCTGTTTCACTTGATGGCCTGTGCACTATTTTGACCATGACATTATGCATGGCTTCCTCTCCGTGCCAGCTCCAGCTTGCAATAGGAATATTCCTTTTATGACCCATGGCAGTAGCAGTTTCTTCTGCACATATGACAGCCACATTTAGGATTTTTCCTGAACAGTAGAACCTTTAAACTGCCTATTTGCTATATACTGCGACCTCCGGGACAGAAGATGTTCCCAAAGACTTGAGGCATCTTCCATAGCACTGAAAATTATAACTGTGCTCAGAATGTTGCTAGTGCAGATTTTAATGTCGTCAGATGTCCTAGAATAATTCTGACTCCAGTAGGTATGCTCTTTGATATTAAAAACACTGAAGTACACACCTGCATGTCTTTATTATTTAGTTCAGATGCTTTTCTATTAGACAGTAGTTATTGTTGTTTCCAGTGTTAGTATCACAGTCTTTTTGCTGTACTCCTGGTGAACGTGAAGGCACAAATCTGTTTCACACATGAGTTCTACCAAGCTTAAAGAAAAGATACGACTATGTATCTGCTCATAACATTTCAGAATTAGGAAAATTTTATAGTTTGCAGCACATCAGTACTATGAAGAATTGTACAGTATGTTTCTTCAGCGAAAGGATTTTTAGAATTGTACAGAAAAATGTTCATTAACAATATTTATTATATCTGTCCACATATTTTGTTTATGTTCAAATGCAGCTTAGATATCTGACATTTTGATCTGAAAAGCTGGACTGCTTTATTTCTGAATGGAAAGGATTCTTCCTCATCCCATTCAGTGAGGATGATGATGATTCCACAGAACCTCTCTAGAGGCACAAAAGATTTTATCTGTGGAACTGGCATGCTGCTTCTGTAGACACGGGTACTGCCAGCAGCGGAAGTTCCCAACCCTTGCAAGTTACAGAACACTGTAGCTCCCTGAATTCAAATATAGAGGGTAGATTCAGAGCAAGTAGATTTGTTGCTGTATGATACTTCTTATTTGCTTTTTCCCTTTCTGTATAGAGAGCACACCATCATTTTCTGACTATTCAGAATATACTGAGCTCACCACACTGTATGCTGCATGTACCAAAGCAAGAAAGGCATAATGCTGAAAATTTTCGTGATCTGTATGAAGAAGCTCATATAGAGGATGGAATGCTTCAGTTCTGCACTGCTGGATCTTAAAAAGAAAAATTAAAAAAGGATACTAAGGAATTATTTTTTTTTAATGGATTTAAAATGAAAGTTAGTATGTGGCCTTTTTAAACTGAAGCACAAAGAAGTTTCAGACTTATTTCTTCTAATACTTTAAATATTTAATATTTAAGATAATTCTACTTTAATAATTATACTTTAATAATAATAATACTTTAATATTCCTTGGATTCTTTTAATCTGCCAGACGGCTGTGCCTTGCTACAGTGTTTCTACTTTTTGCTGCAACTTAGTAGTCACAATGAGACCTATTCCTGAGAGCAAGTTGGAAGCAGCTGTGCTAGCAACATCTGAATTAAAAGAAGCCCATGGAGCACCAATTCACATGGGCGACCCTGGTCAGTGCTTTTTATTCTTCACTCTACGTGCCCTTTACTGTGTATAAAAATGGAGGGGAGAACCATGGGCAGTGGTAGGACTGAAACACCTGCACCAGTGAATTTATTACGTTTTAATCTTTTGTAACGGTCAAAACCCCAATGGGGAGAGGAGTGGGGGGAGAGAAAAAAAAAAAATAGAAAAGAAGAAAAAAAAAAGAATAAAAAAGTAAGTGTTGAACGAGCTGATTTCTTGCCTAAAAGATAGCTGTCTGATGTAGATAAACTAAGATATGGCAGGGGTGGGTTTGGTGAAGAAGTGTAATCACATTTTCTAAAATGTATGCAGTTTCATTTATATGTAAATACTTTCTTGCTGTCAAAGATTGCAGTGACAGGATAGCAATGACTGACAGTGTGGGGAGAAGTATATGTGGATACATTTTGTGTCTTAGTGGATGACTGTGAAAGTAAATAGTGCATTATTTTTTTAACTATTGTAATAGGATACACTGAACACAACACTCCAGACAAAATAAATAACAATATGACAAGAATGGATTTTTTAAAAAGCAGCTCAAACAAGTGTAGACCTGTTCTTTGCAAGGGAAAACAGGAAAAACAAAACAAACCAAACCAGACCCCCATGATAAATCAGGAGGCTGTTTGGAAAAGAACAAAACCAAACACCTATAAGATGAAGACAATTCTAGAGAAGACAGTGGTATATTAAAGCCCATGAAGAATTTAAAACCACAGGAAGACAACAAGTGCTTAGAGTGATCCAGGATATTAAAAGTGGGTGTTCAAATAAAGCAAAAGACAATTTAGTGAAAGCTGGGTAAGAGTGAGATGTAGTTATCTAACCAGAGAAGTAAAAAGCAGTTGCTTATTTCTCCAGCTAAAGAATGTAGGAAGCTAAAGCAGTAGAAAATGTATTCTAAGATGAACCAGTTTTGCATTGCAGTCATTTATTCTTGTTTGCCAGTGTTATGAATATAGTTCTTCAGTTGATAGAGATTTATAATCTCTTGGAGACTCAGTATACAAGTCTAGCTTGTATTTTGTTGCAGAAATAAAGTGAATATATTTTTGCTGTTGTCATCAAGTACAAAAAGGGAAAACAAGTCAGCTCAGGTTCTGGGGACACTCAAAGGCCAACGATGCTGCTTCAGTGGGACTTGCCACTGATGCAGTCCTAGCTCAGCGTCGTTGAACAGTGTCTGTGGTCTGCCTCACCAGCTTTGCAGTATTACTGCTTAACTGAAATCTCTCACTATTTTTTATCAACTTCAGGTCTGTTGGGAATACAAGATCTTTCCAAACCAGACTATGGAGATCCAGTTCACTTTCACCCTGGTGATATTCCAGTGTTTTGGGCCTGTGGAGTAACAGGAGTAGAAGCAATCATCAGCTGCAGTATGTTTTTGGAGACTCTAAATTACCCTTTAATCTCTTTTTCTTTCCTGAATTAGTTGGCTGATTAGCAGGCTTGATTTTAAGGTAAGCTACTCCCCTCCTCCTCTCCCCCCAATAACCAACTTTGGCAGGACTATTTTCCATTGCAAAATACAGGTCTACCTTAAAGGAAGTTAGTACTGCAATTTCATCACTGTTTCAGTACTTTAAAGGCAGAAATGTAAAGCTCTGGCAGCACCAAAACATCTTTTTTAAGCATTATTAAAAACTAGAAGTCCAAAGGCATTAACTTTTAAGCTTCTTCCTATTAAAATATTTTTATTGCATTGCAGTAAAGTAATAATAAAGAGGAAGAGAAAAAAGATGCAGCCAGAAATCTTTCCAAAATGTTGTCAAGGGCTAGCAAATCAATTGACCTGGAAATGAGTTCATAATTATCTCATGAAGAATTTTGAGCTTTTCAGTTTTGTAAATGTGGCACAGTTTACATAACTGAAGCTTTGCCCTCTACACAGAGCTGTCCTGCACTTTGTCCTGCATTTATAACAGGCATGAACACAAAGGGCAAGAAAAAGCAACTAAGTTGTAGTGACAGTATTATATACTGCTTTAAACCACTAGTGTGGAATCAAATCTCATATTTTAGTTCTTACTGAAAAAGAAGCTTAATCAAAGGCAGTATAACTGGAAGAGCCTTGGGAGGTCATCTGCTTTGTCCTTCTCTCCTTGCGGGGTCTGCTACACCCTTCTGATTCCTTACAGAAGTTTATCTGAACTGCTCTCAACACCTGCTGTAAATATGTTCAGCACTATGCTCAAAGACTTCTTTTTCTTTCTTACATACTATCCCTTTTCTTCAGTCTCAAATCCAAGCTGAAAATCATGCTCTTTCCTGTGTTCTCCAGCAGTTCTATTAGTCTTCCTCATACATCTTCTTTTGCAGGGGAAGAAGAAAAAAAAATTGCCAGCTTCTCTACAACATGTTGTCTGAGACAGGTGTCTCTTACCTTTGCCTGAAACTTTTGCTTTTGTTTATTTCTCCATTTTCTATATTAAAAACAGTTGTCATTAACACATTCCAAGAACTTTTGGGACAGTTGGCGTCTTGCTGTGCTCCTTTCTGAGCTAGGTAGTTAAAATTCTGCCCTATAACCAGTATCCATACTTTAGATAAATCTGCTAGCTTCTCACAAAAAAATATTGTCTACCCACATGGTTTGATGAGGTCTATTAAACTTCAACAACCTTGTCATCCCATTCCGCCCTTTACCCGCCCTCTCCCCACCACTGCTTTTAAATTACTAGCCATAGACTCCCAACAGATCTAGCACAAACCAAGTACATATCTACTGATCAAAGAATTATTTCCTCCCTTTTCACCATCCTAACAAAGTGAGGCTTTGCTTTTTTAAGTATACCAGTTGTGATTTATCCAACAACATACCAATTTTGCCAAATCAAGTACAATTTAGATCAAGACTTCTGGAATTAGTAAGCAAATTCGGCAGCAAATGTTTTCAGCCTAGGGACCCTCTATGTTGTCAGGTCTAAATAATAAACTTGTTTTTCACCAGGGTTTTAGATGCTACTGTAATTCCATTTCATAAGGCTCATTGATCACCTTTTGTCATTATTCCTTGCCAGTTTACAGGTCTCCTAGCTGGGTGGACAAGACACTGTGCAGAGATGAGTCCCCATTATCTTAGTCTGGTAAAAGAGCTACTCCTAGCCAGCAGGCAGTAGTTAACGTATCACTATTACAGGGACATTTAAAGGTACAAGAGAGACACAATAGCCTCCAGCAGCACTCTAGAACCTAGAAAATTAATTTATTCTTACAGAAACAGTATGACCAACACACTGTGCGAACTTAAACATTAACTTGTTCTTCTGCCAGTGTAGTAGTTTCTTCATGCATGTCAAACCCAATTTTCAGACTTGCCAGTCCCTGACACACTTCCTTGGAGGGTACTAATGTTTAGTTCCTAAGTTGCCTCAAGTTTATACCAAAGAGAATATTGTAGAAAAACCTTATCTCAACTATCCACATGAACTTTTTAAAAGTGAAAACATTTTCAGATATATATGCATACATTTGTTTCACTGATTGTATAAATTACTGCTGTGTAACTTAAAATATCACCTGTTTTATGATATAAGCGTCATCAGATAGTGACTCTTACGTTGTTAAACAGCTTTTTGCAATTTTATCATTTTGATATTTCAATGTATTGCAATAACAATGTGCTTAACTGAAGTTTTTTTCACCCATTTTAGGAACTCCACTAGCTTTTACTCATTCTCCTGGCTGCATGTTCATTACTGACTTAAAGAATGACAATGTCACATTCAAATCCTCAAGAGAAGTCCCACAAGTTCACTGCATTTCTCAAGATCCTCTGCATTATAGTGTTGTGTCAGCAGAAGCAGCCCAAAAGATAAAGACTCTAGAGACCCTAATTGGAATAGATCCAGGTAAAAACAAAACCTCTCTTTGTTTAATGGATTTGCTATGCAGTAGAGATGACCTACCCTGCATTTTTCGATATTCACAAAGTTCAAGAACACAATAAGAATCTAAATGCAGTTTTAAGATTTTAAAATTCTTTGTGGAATACAGTGAGTTAATATAACTAGGTCTTACATTTTCTGTTATTATGCTAAATATCAGTGTCTGGCCAAAACCATTCAACTTTATGGGTAATGGAGTATTTGATCTTGATGACTGTGTACTCTCGAAGTACAAGAAAGCATCAATGTTTACAGCAGACTGGAGAGCCCGCAGGGAGTAAGAACTCTTACTGAATAAAACTGAAATTGGTGTGTAAAGTACTGGACACCTCAGCATGCTCCTTATAGCTACACAGGTATTCACTGTTGAGTAAATAGCATGTCTCTTTATATACATTTATGACTACTGTGCTCCTACTAGAAAATTCTAGTAGTTGCATGGGTTTTCAAACACCCCTCTCGAATGGTGGAATCACGTCAAGCTCTGCTAACATATTCATCACTGAGGTGTCGCATGATGGACTAAAAGGACCTGGTCACCACAGAAGGTTGAGAGGTAGGGCTGCATGTGCACACAAGGAAGAAGAGAGGGAAATAAGTGCAAACTGAATAGCACAGCCGTTCCCAAAATACACACTGAATTAGTCCCCTCTGTCTGCTGTAAATTCTGAGCTCAGTTTCCCATAAATTTTCTGAAATCCTCTGTAGGCAGTAGTGGAAAACAGCTTACGCCCAGCTCAGCTCTCCCAAGCTCTGGGTTTGGGCTGTGTGCATACGTTTGGGTCTGTTTATTTCTACTCACAAGGCCTCTCCTTTTCCCACTTTCTGAAGTTCAGCTTGGCACAATGCCGTGCTCTGCAGAAATACAGGGCCTAACTGAAGAGTTAGCTCATTTTATTGCTAAAAAAGAGTAGATACTTTATCTTAGTTAATATACCCCACTTCTCAGGGATTAATATTCTCTGTTTCTGTTGCTTAAGTTTTCTTCAGAACATTTTTGTGTCCACTCTCTGTATGGCATTTAGGAGAAACAGAGGAAGAAATGGCAAAGGAGAAATTGAGGGCAAAAAGAGGGGAGTGCAGGGGGCAGAAGGAGAAAGGTGAGAAAGATGAAGATGTAAGGAGGCTATGTGAGGCAGTGAGGACTTACCTCTCACTATCAGCCCATAAATATCAGCACATTGTGCTCGTATTTGTGGTTTTCAGGAGTGCTAGCAAATGAGAAGGACTGTGTTGTGAACTTGGGTTTCTGAGTACCAGGGCAAAGAGGAGAGGTAGGAAGTGTCTGAACAATGAAAAGACACCTACAGACAACACAGCATTGCCTCTTTAGGGACTAAGCCATGAGAAGAGATATCTGTTAATATCCATCTGTTTCTCAAGGTCATATAACATGGTTCTGTACTACATGAAAGGTTACAAGATCTTTTAACAGTCACCTAGATACCACTATATTAATTATGCTTATAACTGTCAATGTCTCTGAAACCTTGCTTTTCTAGTTTCATTAATAATTTCATTAAGTGGAATTTATTTGAAAATTAGCTCTTCCCTAAGTGGATAGAGTTAAATAGAGACAAAGGACCAGCTTACTCACATGAAGTCTGTATCAAAACTTCTGTAAGGTCTGGGATGCTTGAGTTACAATCCAGCTTCAGTAGCTGGACATGGAATATTGTGATTGTCACCACAGATCAGAGGAAAGCAAAGGGCGAAAGGAAAAGAAACAACATGCAATAAGCTCTCAGAAAAGCTATTTCCACCAATACCTAGAAATGCTAGGCATAGTAATTTTCAAAATCCAGTTAACTGAAATTCTTAACCTGGAAGCAGAGACCATTATCTTCATTACTCATATCCTACACCTTCCTAGGTTTCCTGAGGAAATTACCCCAATTCCTGCCTTGACCAGAGGTTTTTCATTTTTTTATTTACCCATTTTATGTCATTAAAGTATGCAGGTTCACCTATGCAGAAACCTCAAAAGCCAAACAATATGCTGAAGTGTGCTGCTCTGTTTTAAAACAATTCTATAGGAGACCGGGGTGTAATTCATCTGCACCACCAAGATGAGCTGCTGAAGGCTTGCCTGTCCATCTCCCATGCTCAGTCTGTGCTGATAACAACTGGATTTCCTACCCACTTCACTTATGAGCCGCCGGAAGAGAATGACGGGCCCCCGGGAGCCCTTGCTATTGCAGCTGTATTGCAGGCCTTGCAGAAAGAGGTTGCCATAGTAACAGATCAGAGAGCCATGAATCTGAATAGAAAGATTATCGAAGAGGCTGTTCAACTAGGTAAGACACACTCATTTTCAGTTTTTAGCTTGCCAAGTTGAGCCAAGGTTTGCTTCAGTTAATCTCACTGTCACTTATACAGCGTTTGTTTTTCCCAGAGAATGAACCAGAGTTCATCCTCTAGGCTCTCATCAGCTCTGCTACATGACATCTTGTTAAACTAGCTAGCATCATGTTAATGCTTACATGTCTGGGTACTGATTCTGGATGTCTTTTCTTAACTTTGTAGACCTGTTTTCTATTGCAGTGTTCCATTTACAAATACTAACATCCAAATGATTTTAATTCAAGGTAAGGAAGCAGGGATCTTATCAGGAACTGCGTAAAGAGTCTGAGTCCTTACTATTCTACTTTTTTTTTAAGTTACTAAAACACACATAAAAAACAAAAAAAAAAAAACTCAAAAAACACCCCAAAAGCAAACAAACAAAACCAAAACCCAAAACCATATAGTATCTTAATTTTATTTGTTTTTCCTGTAGGAATCCTGAAGAGACCTGTCCCTCTACTGAGTTATCAAAACAAAAGTGCTGATTCAGCTTTAATGTTTTTGTGTGAAAATGGGAATCCTAGAAGACCTAGGTATGTGTGTTCAGGATGGGTCACACCTCTAATGTGTCAGGTTATAAGAAAGTAATAACCATGATCTAAGAAGGTGTAATGGTTACAAGTAAATCCTTAACAGTTGAACAAAAAAAGAAACTATACTTCATATGTCAATAGCTCTTTTCCTTGGAAAAACTTCTAAAAGTATTTCAGCTTTAATTTCATATATATACGTGCACACACACTATGTAATTTTACCAGTTTTCAAATCAGTGAGAAAGTCAGAAAGGGGAAATATTACCTCCAAGTTTGTGAAAGAACTGGGAAGAGAGTTGTGGACCATGTTGCCTTTCTACACCTTTGGCTCAAGTCTGACAACTGGGGAATCTGATCTGATTTAGTGTCATATGTTTGTAATAGTGTGAATGTGATCATCTTATTGTCTTTAGGCAGCCAAAGCCAAAATTACGGATGTATGCAAGCACTTCTCAACATTGATTTGAACTGTTTGCATATACATTATTGAGTATACAAGATTAGGCAAAAATTCAAATTTATACAAAGTGCGTGATTAGGCTTAATGCACTGGAAAATTTGATAAATAGCTGTATGCACATTTCATAACTTAGCAGGCAAATTCCATCCCCTTTAAGTAGGCATCTGTTGCTCATTTTTATTCATCTTTCCTAGTAAAGCATTTTAATGTAGTTGCCTTCAGTTTATCCTGAAGCCTTTCACCCTCATATTTGATTCATCAACACATTCAATTCCTGTTTTTTTTCACAGGTTAGTGTATGTTACAATTGTATGCTGTAATAACATGCATGACGTGGTCTTCATTTTTTATATTTTGTTTTTTAAATGTTGCTTATAGCTATGCATAATCTAATTACAGTCAGTTTCTATTTCATTTGATCCCACAGTCCCCAAAAGCTAAAGCATTTCTTTGACGTACACAACTAGTTTAAGGTCTCTGAATCACTGTAGATACCTGTACACAAGAACATTTGATAATTCAGGAGAACTGGTAACCTCTTGACATTAAAATTGGAGAAACAGAATTCTAACATACAGTAACAGAGCTGAGTACGAAAATTCTGTTTAAAACCTAGGCCATCTGCAGTGCATCTATTTTCATAACTAGCAAAGTAGCTACAGACTTAATGAAAAATCCCACAAATCTGAAGACCCAAACCAAAAAACTCCTTAACTAGAAACAAATGAACGTTTGCCAAGAAATGTACTGTAAGCAGAGACTATATTTGCACTAACATTACTTCAGAGGCTACATTTGCACCAACATTACTTCACCACCTTCTTGTTTTCTTTGCAAACACTTATAGAGACTAACATCTTACAAGATTTTATGTATTTTAACATGAAACAGCAAGGCCAGATGGCTGACCCATAGGATTGCTGGTTAAGAGGGTTTCAGGAGCTTCATTTCTTGGTGGTAAATGTGGTTTGAGGGAGTTTCACTAAAGTTATAAAGAAACTATACTAACATTTGAAAATAAACTTGAGAGAACTACACTCAGAAATAGCAGATCAGTATCTAAGTTTTATCTTGTATCCCAAATGGTCAAAAAGTAGAACGAAGCAGAGCAGGAGGAACAACCGACAGAAGGCTTTGTTATGTGAAAATCAGAGCTTTGACTCCTCTCTGTTTTTTTCACTCGTCTCTAACCAGGTTTGATCACCTGATAGCAATAGAGCGTGCTGGGATGGCGGCTGATGGCAATTATTACAATGCCAGGAAAGTTAACATTAAACATCTTGTGGATCCCATAGACGAACTATTTTTAGCTGCCCAAACCATTCCAGGAGTCACAACAACAGGTATGCGTGAGTTTGTGTTATATTCTCAGAAGCAAGAGAAGCATGAACCAGGAACCCTTACTGGAAGTGAAGAGGAACAGGAGTCAGGTGCTAAATAACTGCTTGCAGGCTACAGCTGTTTGTTGTGGCTGAATTTAAAGAGACCGTTGCTGGAGAGAAATTGTAAGTTTCTATTGAAAGGATCTCACAGCCACAAAAAAAAAAGGAGTTGATTTCAAAGTTATTTAAGGACAAAAACCATGCCCAGATGTGTGTATTATCTACACATCACTGTGCATATGTACACTTCTTTAAGTGTAAGTTTTGGCACTGATTTTATTCTGTATTTTATGTGTGAAAGACAGCACAGAAAGCAAATTACGGTTGAATTGAAACATTACATATTAAAATATTATAGTTATTTTTATGATTGTTACACCTGTGTTGGAAGAGCAGTCTGGATAGAATCCTAATTTATATTGCCTTTAGCATTCTCTTAAGCACAGATTGCATATTTGCATCTAGTATAATAGTGCCTTCTCTAATAAAATATGTGTATACAGTAATAATCTTTACATTGTCTTTCTTGCCAAAACTACATTAGCATTGACTAATATGGCTAATAAGAATGCTTTTGTCAACATGGTGCTCCTCTCTTTTGTCAATAGTCTTTTTTTTTCCTGAAAAATTACCTGTATCTGGTTTTGAAAAAATATGCCATAGATCAAGGTATATAGATGAAGTTTTGTACAATGTTCTCGTACAATCAAATGTTTCCTGCTGCACTGCTGGGAGATACATAATCTATGTAAATACTAGAAACGAAATTAGAAGTGTCACAAAATTAGAACTAAGTACCCATGCCAGGGTCACGAAAGAACATGTCTGCTGATCTGGCTTTTATTCATCTTGTAGTGCTGTGGACTCACTCTTAAGCATTACCAAAAGCATGGATACTTTGACTTCTCAGTTTTGGTGTTTTTCAAGCAGGGGCTCCTGCAGAGATAATGCATAATCTGATTTCACTGTGTTGGAATAATCTAAAATCTGTACCACAGAAGAGTTTACTGTTGTTTGGTTTTTGTTTGGGTTGTTTTGTGTTTAGTTGTTGGGGTTTTTTTGTTATCTTCAAGCTGGCAATCCATTTTATTTAGATTTAATTCAATTTTTTTCCTATTCCCAGTGAGTAACTTTCAGCATACCAAAAGCAGCACTCTAGATGGCACTTTATTGGCCATCTCAGCAAACAAGCTGAAGATTGACTGAATAAGGATAGAAAAAGCTCTATTTCATAAAGATGTTTAGCAAAAAGCCTCAGGCTGTTATCAGCTGCATTTAATTTCAGTTCTTGTCCCTGATTTTAGATGGTTGATACAAGGATTTCTGCAGCACATATGTGACATCACAACCTAATTCCTTTAATAAAAATACCTTAACCTTTTAAAATATCCCAGAGCAGGTCAAAGTATATTATTGATTTGGCAAAGTTTTGAGTGTTCTGCAGGGTGGGAATTTGAATCTGTTCATCAGAATTTAATTTGTTATAAACATTCTCTGAATATTTAAATATACTAAGAAGTGTCATTAATTAAAAATACCACCAACTTTTGAATAAGAGAAGCAGCAGTTATCTGGATTCAGCGTGTCCCACTGCTGTGAATTTTCTCTAAAGAGATGTCTGCATAGAAAATGATTTAACAAGTCATAGTCTTCAAAAGATAATGAAGGTATCTGCTCTGATCTCCCATTAAATTTGTGTACATATTTCTGTGCTGGAGAGCTAATTGAGTGTCCATAGAAAAATAATGTAGTTGTTTCTTGGATTGTCTGTTATCCAGTTAACATTTCTTATTTTGCCTATCACACTAACTTTTTGTGTCTGTTTTTAAATTTGATTATAATTTTTGAGATGGGTATTGGATTTTTTCAAGGTATTCCTCCAAAACCTACCTTTACAAGGCATCAGTCTGGGCTGTGGCCTTTGCATCTTGTCTCTCATTACTTAAGTTAATGTATTGCTACTAATTATGATATCAGGCTATCTTTGACTTTCTTCATAGTCAATAGGAATTTGAAGGCATATGTTTAGATCCAAAATAAAATGCAAATATTGTACAGCATTGGGCAGAGTACTCAGATAAGTTTATATACTGGAAGAGGATACCAAAAAGATGAAGTTTTAAGCCTACAAATGTCTTCATATAGTGTGCTCAGTGGCAAAACATGCTGTGTTAGTAGGTGGAGAGAGAAATATTAGAAGGTTGATGCTAATTAACTGCTGCCAAGTTTTGGATTTAAAACCTTGCCTGTGTTTAAAAAAAGCGTCTGATCTAGGAGTCTGACCACAGACAAATTATGAACAGTGCCCACAATCATATGGGTACTGATATGAAAAGCCATGGAGTAAGCAGCAACCTTCAGGAATGTACAAAATAAGACATGAAAGGCTGAGGTTGGGAGGACTCATTTTCCACAAAAGACTGGAATAAAAGATTAAGAGATGTCACTGAAACCACATGCTATTTTGTTCAGCTGTCACACAATTGACATAGCTATATGCTATTTATGTAGGAGCTAATGAAAAGCTTTCTAAGTACTGCATGAAAAAAATGTGGTTACACATTTTCCTTTCGTACAAATGATTTTTAGCACAGAAGACTGACATTTCCTGGATTTTTCATGAATGTAGTTTCAGAAACCAATGCAGTCATGAAAACTTGTATGGATGATAGACAGAACTGTTTTTCCTCTTCCTGGAAAGCACTCAGGCCTTTAGGGGAAGAGGGTTCATCTTGTCTGTTTTCAGACATCTATATCCGAGATGTTTGCCTTGGGGTGAGATGAACTGAATGTTTGAAGGGTCTGTTTCTCTCTGCTGACTTTAAAAGAAGTCTAAGTGACTGGCTCATGTATAGGGATGGCTACATTTTGTCAGGTGAATCTCACTCTGGAAATCTGCAGTAGAACATAGCAATCTGCCAATGTGTAGAAGAATAAGAAGAGAGACGGTACAGGAAAATATTTGGTGTGATATTCCTTTCCTCCCAGTGTAATGCTAATGGGATCCATCTACAGCAGTAGATCTACCAACTGCATAACCATCCTGGTAACAGGACTTCCACAAAGACAACAAAAAGCAAAGCAAGGCTAATACAAAAAAACCCTGAGCAGTGGATTAGTATTTTTGAGTTAAACTGTTGATAATCTTCAAAGGACAGTAGTTCATTTTAGCCTTTTTAAAGACTACTAAGAGCAAAATTTTGGATTTTGAATATGAGGAAAATTAAAATATGTGGGTTCATTCAAAAACTGTACTGCAGTACAGTAGTAACTACCATATGTATATACAAGATACATGATTATGTCATTACCTATTTGAAAAGTACTACCAGCAAAGAGATTTTAGAAATTCCAACACCGAAAGTGAAGAGATAAGAAAAAAATTAGCGGTTCCATGGCAAATCCTTTTATGTAAGTTATGTGTCACTCAGTTATGCTTCCCTTAACTATATAGAATTAAGGATTTAAATAAAAAATGCTGCTGAGAAATAACTTTGAATTTCACTTAAAGAAGGAATTTGCTACGGACTTATGTGAGCTATTTATGCATGTTAAATGTATCATTTTCAGGGCTTGAAGTGTAAATTACGAATACTGCAGTTTCTCTCCTGTAACACATGCTATGCATTAGAGCCCAGTCACATTTCAAATTCAAATACGTTGCAGGGAGGACTTGGAGCTCTTTGCTGTTCTGTTTCACAGACATTAACCAGGATTTTTCTGAATATTCTTCAAACTTGAAAAGATGCCACTTACCGTAAGAGGTGAAAGAGAAACATCAATTTCCATTTAAATGGATGTTTTGTGGGGTTTTTTTTATACATCATGTTTTTACTCGACCAACAAAAATCAAGGTCCCGCACCCTGAATATAAAACACTTAAAAAAACCCCAACAAACAAACCAAAAGAGCCACCTAGCTATTTTTTTTGTAAATTACTAGGGAAAATGAAAACAGTAATAGTACACAGGGTTGGGCCTTTGTACTCTGTGACACAATGATAGTGATTGGTGTAGAAGGGATTGCCAGTGCACAAAGTTATACTTCTGCCAAAGTCCTTATGTATATTTTTGCTTATCTTTCTGCAATAATTCCCACTTTTAGATTTTTTTTTTAATTAAAGCTTGTAACGAGACAAAGTTTTCCGTGCTTGCTTTATTGTAGACTAGCAGGCTAACTTCTCAGGGTAATTTTAGATTAATTTTCTAATTGTCTAATGTCCTTATGATAATGCATCATATAGAACACTCGTTTAAGGCCATCCAGAAGTAAAGTTTACTATCTTAATTCTGCCTGCAGTTCGTGATCACTTGATAATTTTGATTTCTTTTGCATGCACCAGTGCAGCATACATCTCATTTATATACTTACAGGTTTGCATGTGACAGGTATTGTGCCTTCAGCCATTTCATTCAGTCTTCTGGTTTTAGACACTTTTGTTGTAAAAGGATAAATCAAGCTACAAACTGTCACAGCAGCTTTGCGGAAGACACTGCGTGCTTTCTGTGTGGATCGTTATTTATGCTGGGTTCTTACTCATTTGGTCTTCTCTTTTAATAAAGGTGTTGGAGATGGAGGAAATGAATTAGGGATGGGCAAAATAAAAGATGCTGTAAAGAAGCACATAAAAAATGGAGATGTTATAGCTTGTGATGTTGAAGCTGATTTTACTATTGTAGCTGGTAAGTGATCTTTCTGGGGGAATGGGAGATTTGCTAATGTTTGAGAATAGAACTAACATCTGTCTTTCCAGCTAACTTGTATTGGCCTTTTCTTTGTGTAACCAAGTCATCCCTGGCAGATAAATCTGTCTCCATGTTATGTCAATTTTCTGAAGCAGTAAGCAACTACAGCTCCAGGAGGACTAGCTGAAATTGAAGATGTTCCCTGAAGAAAATGAATTTAATTGGAAATAGCTGGGCAAATGCTGAATATTCTTGAAAAAATCACACCTGAATTAAAATAACAAGGAAGACTGCGGGGAATTAAAATGTGTGTGCACATAGGAATTTTCAGTGTAATTGATGAGCTTCTGTGGCTGTGACCTTAAGTCAGTCATACTGCTCTTATCTATGGTGGTTGTTTTGGCAATTCTGATGGTTTTTACTTTGAAAGTAACTGTCACACCCAGGTCCTGCAAAGGGAAGTGAGGGCCTGGACAGGTTTAAGCATGGAAAAATACATGTACTAAACCAAATTCCACACTTTTTGATTTTTTTTTTCTATTCTGCATCTCTGGAAAAGGCTAGCAGGCAGCAGAGATAACTTCTCACACCAAGTTTCAGATCAAATGATCTCCAGTACAGTCTTGACAAAGAAGGTGTCAAAGATGACGGTGTGGACCAATCTGGTAACAGCACACAGAAAATTTATGGATATCAACTATGTTAGAATGTCTTCTTGTATATGGTACTTATGCCTAGGATACTGTATCAAAACCTTCTACCTCTCTGTGGTTAAAAGCAAAAGACACCAGGCTGTAACACATGACCTCGCAGTTCATGGGCTTCGCATTAAACCAAGCGGAATTGTGTTATAGTCCATGCCCATTTGAGTTTTTACTTTGTTGAAAAGACAAAACAACAAACTGAGCTAGATGGAAGCTTGCAGAAATTCAATCTGAAATACTACTGAAAACGTTTTAATATGTTATGCAACCGTGTATTTCTGAAATGTTCCAAATTCATGTCAACATTTAATTCATAACCATGTTCCATTTCACCATTGCTCCATGAGACTCAGTTGTACATGCTTAGTGCCTTATTCAGGTCAGGTATCTCTGCAATAACTATTGGGGGTTTTTACAATTTGGTTTCATGGTGATGTTCTTTTGCAGGGGTCTCTAACTGGGGAGGCTATGCTATTGCTTGTGCTTTGTATATCCTCAGCACTTGTGAGGTACATGACCGCTATCTGAGGAAAGCTGTTGGCTTTCCACAGCTATCAAACAAGATGGTCTGGCTATCGGCGCTTCCGTCGGTTACCAAGGTAATTTCTGGAGGGCCAAGGATCTGTGACTTGCTTATGACATGTAGATGGAATTGGTACCAGTTGCTAAATCCTGCCTAGTCCAGTTCAACAGCTTACTTTCACATGGTCTTTAGGTGAATTTTAGGAATCCTCGGTGAACAAGCAACTGCACTGTACTTAGAATATTCCTCAAAGGATTAAAGAACGATTTAACATAAAAATCCTCAAAAATGAATGCTGTGAGCTGTGGCTTCAAGCAAAGACAGTGCTACAGTTTTATGGGCAGTACAAGAAATCCTTCTATTACAGTACAGGGACTAAAATTCCCAGTTCACTTCCTTAGGCTCATTAATGATTTTATAAATCTCTGTTGTAGCCTCCTGTAGCTGCCTCTCTTCCAAAGTCAAAAGTCACAGTTCTAATACAGAAGCCAATTTATACTTCTGATCTTTGCACCTGTCCTTCTCAATCTTTCCACCTTTTCTAGTTATCTTGGAAACTTTCTATAATTAGTTTTGAATGTTTCTAAACTAAAGTTGGAGGAAGACTTGCAGATGAGTATTTTTAAATGTGTTTTGACTAACGCAACTCGAAACAGCATGATATTCTGGGAATGCAACGGTTTCAGACTGAGAGAAAGTAAGATAACTGAGAGGGGTGAGAAATGACTGTGATCTGTGTTCATCCTGCTAAGCATGTGGCTCCATTTTTAACTTGGGAATGTTTAAACTATATATTCATACGCACACACTCAATCAAATAACGTTTCTTCCACCATATTTATAATAACTTAGGAACTTCAAACTTCACTTTTATTGGCAGAGTACCTCTATAGAGACTTGGACAAAACCACTAAGTTTGTGACCTCCAAGAATACTAAGCAAAATATAATCTGTTTACCGTAGATGTTGCCCACAACAGTGCAGTATTTCTCCTGAGATGACAGTATGTTCTGCGTGAAATTACAACAAAGCACCTCTAAAGTATTTTAGAGTAGGTCTTACTTTTTTACTTATTGCTATTTTGAATTTTCATCCGAAGGTCATAAAATTGAAACCAATCCCAACATTTAGTATAGCCATATAAGCCCCTTACCCTTTGACTTAGAAAAGCATATGGCGCCTTACAGTGCAATCTTTTCCATAAATAAGTAAATCACTTTTCAATATCTTTTTCCAGTTACGTCTACTGGTTTTGCCATTTAAATTAATGTATCCTAAAAACTACTATGATCAAAATTCCTGGTAATAAGATACTGCAATTAAATATGATGTTTTGTACAGGAAATCGTTCTTGCTTTTGTTTTACTAGCTACACAGCTGGGAGTATTGATAATAAACAGGAATGGGCTATTGAAAGTGCAATAGTAAAATCTATTGGGATAAAATTAATGAAAACCATTTTGTGGTGGAAAAAAAATTACAAAATGTCTGACACGAGAATATGATATCCTTAATTACAAATCACATAAGAGTAAACAGCGCAGAAGATTGAACTCATTAGTGTTCACATACTCCATTAGTATAAAAAAATTCAAACCATTTATGTTTACATGGCTGCTTGCTGCCCAGTCCAGTTTCTTTTAATCCTCTAATGATTACTCTAGGAAGATAAAGAGCACCACTGCGCGCACTCACCTTGGTCTTTGTATCTGTCTGTCTGTAACTGGAAAGAAGACATTTGAAGGAGTGCTTAAGCACCAAACAGCTTTCTTATAATCTTTTTTTTGTCTTCCAAAATCGGCATTCCTTCCATGAAAACTAGAGATCATACCTACTGAATAGATACTTCCCCTGAAATACAGAGGTTATTTCTCTGCAGCCTCATGCTCAAGCAGTGTCAGGATCACGCTGCAATAAAGCCCAGAAATGTGGAGCTTTCCGTTGCCATTGAACAGGATGCTGAGGTTGTTCTAACTGTGTGCATTGGTCTTTATATGTATTTTAATAAAGCGTTAGTTCCTTGTTGAGAACTCAATGAGCAAGAAGCAATTCGATCTAAACAATCTTTATTTACCTTTCAGTTGTGGAGTTGAATCATAGTTATGTGATTTCAGATGTTCATGGTACTTTTATGCTAAAGTTACTGTAGGGAAATATATTAATTCAGACATATACCAATGTAACTAATGCGAAACATCCTACAGTCAACTCTGCATTTCCTTGCATCTCCCAACCAGGTTAATGTATCAGGCAGCTGTTCTTTTACTGAATTTTTATTAATGCTAATAACTGAACTGTATAGTATTTATTTTCAAATTATGACCTATAAGAATATGAATTTCCTTATAAAGGAGCAATATATAAAGATGACATTTATTTAGTATTTATTAGTTTTGTCATTCACAAGGGTGTTTTTTACTTGAATAAAGTGCAAACTAACAATTTTTCTATTTATTTATATTTCTATTTACCCACTCCTTATATAGTTACTTACTAAAGAGAGAATGGTGAGAAAATTGCAGCACTTTACAGCTAAAGAAGTGTACTGTACATTATGTGTGTTCCTCACAAATGGAAACAATAGCATTTGATGATATAATATGGTTTATCAGGCACAGTTACGTAGTATTAAGCAAGCAAGCAAGCCTTGTTTCCCCACATAAGCATGTAAGCAGAACAGAGCACTCTAATATGTAGATATGTGGCTGAAACAATTCAAATTAGAAATGATATTTTGCATATCCTATTCAGGTGTGTCTTCTGAGACACAAGAGATTTTATTTGCCACTTTGCATATAAATCCTCAGTGCTAAGAAAAACCTCTCTCATGCAGAAATAGCAGCTGCTTACATTTGCATTCATATATAGGATCATTCATATCATAGCAGATGAGGTATATTTATAACTTTATAAATTACAAAGTAGCACTTTTTATGCAACCAGTGTATCCAGATAATTTCCTCAATAACTATATCATCGCTGTATTGTTACATGATGTCAAGACTGACACTATGTAACTGTATATTTTTCTCTTCAGTAGAAGACCAGAGCTTCATTTAACTTTGTTGGAGCTAAGAACTAGGATGCATTACCCACAAATATAGGACAAATCTTTATAAAGTGCATTCAGAAAGCCGGTTACCAAATTATACTGATTTCTCAGCTCATTGGCCATGCAAGGTGTGCTTTAATCCTTTCGGAAATGGTTGCATTTTTTCCATATACTGCATTATGTAAAACACAGCCATATTGTATCTAAATTCAGATCTAAAGTTGTTGTATTCTTTATGGTTTAGAAATCTTCATAGGGAAAAAGATTAAAAAAAAAAAAAAAAAGGAAAAAAGATAACATTTAACAAGAGAATATTGGCCAGTGTAGCTTTATAAGCTTTTCATTGTTAATTTGTGTCCAGGACTTTGCTAGAAGTTGCTGCATAGGAATATCAAACAAAAAGTATTTAAACCTATAAAACTGTTTGCCAAGGTCACTGGTAGGGCTGTTTCAGTAGGGATTTCTGTCAAAGAAGGGTCTTGCACAACTGGAAACAGAACAGTACACCAAAGACCAGGAAAGGCATTCCTAGCAAAGAAAAGGAGAAAGACAGAGGTACATGACTGTTTTGACATCTTCTGTAAATTACCACAGGCTATTGGGGCAGGGGGAAGCTAGGGTGGGAGCAGACTTTTTATTTTTCTTAAAGTATTACTAACAGAATTAGAGAAATAAATCTCTTTGTAGTAAATGCTAAGACAGTAGAAAGAGTTTTACTGTGTACATTTCATGTCAAATGAAAAGCAAAGCATTTTATGTTAGAAATACTTCCATTTGAAACCAGGTCTTCTATTTTCACTGCTCATAGAAACAGTAGGGGTTTTTTTCAGAGCTGATTTTATCCCATCTTTTCATCTCTCAATGCTCAGTGGCCCCTGGCTCACAAAGGAGTCTATTCCTGCTGTGTACTTGAACAGCTCAACTTGCAACATGCTTTGTTATCTGCTTACATTACTGTTAAGCAAGAAAATAACTGTTACAAACATGAAATTGAGTTGCAATTCTAAATAAAGTATTTGCTATTTCAGACAATCACAAGGAAGCACAATTTCAAGGTTTCTTTCCCCCCTATCCCCTTCCTAAGCAACAAGAACTGATAAAATCAATAGAAAAAAAGAGGACAGAGAGCAAAAGGCATGCAGAGATCACAGAAGTAGCAGGAAAGGAAAGTATTTGTGACACCCATTCAGGTATCCTCTCTACCCTTTTTTCCCTGATGTATCCTCTTTCCCTTCTGCTCTTTTTCTTTAAAGATGCTGCCAGCTGCTATGCTGAGGAAACTGCAAGTAGTTTTCTGAGATGCTTTGGGTGGAAGTTCCTCCAGTTCTGATTTGTGCAATGTAGGAACTTGAAACCAGGCAAAAAAAGATTCATGTTTCTGAACTGACACTAACATGTCATTTGAGGGAGTCTGGAGAACAACAACATAATTCAGTAGTTAAATAGCAGTCAAGAATATAAGCCTTTTTACACTCCTCAAGTTCCAGATGCTATACATACTCTTTGGGACAAGGAAAAAAAGGTGCTAGCAAATTGCTGTCAAAACAAATCTGGAAGATGTGCTCAGAATTAAAATAAAAGTCTTGATGAATGCTCTTGTTTGATTCAGGATTTTAATTATATTCTATTTATTTGTCTTATAAGGAAGAAAAACTTCTGAAAACACTTGTGCAGCATGGAGTCCGCAGTGGAAAAACTGCCAGTCTAGAAATGGAAGTGGATGGCCTGCCCTTCTACAACACCCATTCGGTTATGATTGAAAAGCTCCGAGAAACAGCACTGCAGTGACTGCCCCTAATGATCTCTGTGTCAAGAGTTGCTCCCATGTTCTTGCCTTCTTCCCTAGGCTTTCACAGGGTATACAAGATCATGAAAAGATAACTTCTCATCTCTGGTGTCTTGGCTGCCCACAACCTTTCACTGTTACTCTTACAACATCTCTGTGAATCATCATGATGATTTGGTCTACCTTTCTTTTCTGTAATTTTATAATGGAGAATGGATATTAGATCTTAGTATAAAATAGGAGATGACCTGGTTTCTACAAAGAAAGCTTCTCATTAAAATGAAATATTACTGCATTGCTGTTCCTGTTTTACTAACCTTGCAACTGCAGCAGGAAGTAACTCTTGTAGCAGCTTGGATTTAAAAATACCTTGTGATGAGGAAACCAGCTGCAGTGGAGAGGGAAGGTGCAAACCAAAAAAAAACCCCAGAAAATGTTACAGTAGTGGAAGTTGTTAAATACAGCTCCCTTGCACGCTCCCTTGCACACTCCCTGTAGCCTCTCTAGTCTTCTTATGGTGGTGGGTAATTTGTGGAAGTGTGAGGAGGCAAGGGAAGCTTTACCTGAAGTAATAACAGTAAGGCCAGCCTTGCAGGCCTTCTGTATAAAGGGTAGGCTGTGCCATTTGCCTCCTTCCTGTTAGTAGTTTGCCATTTGTGTGTTTTGTCCTTTTCTGGATAATACCGAAAGGTTGTAGACATTTCAGGGTATCCTATTGTGAAGAATAAATGAATTAAGTACATAGTGATTAAAAATTAATGCTTAGAAATTAAAGCATCATTAGAAATTAAAAAAAATACATTCAGTACTAAACAGAATTATGTAAATGAACATTTGCATGAATTCCAGTTATAGAAATTCAGCTCCTGACAACAGTGAAGCAGAACTCAGAGGCCTACTAATGCCGAACCAGTACATGACAACTGGTTGTGAATTGTGCCCGATTTCTGCCATTTAAAGCTGTGATTTTACTTCAACTCCAGATGAGTGCCAGGGCTGAAATTTTGCTAGTCATCAGCCCTCGCAGCAGGGAGGACAGGGTATATTTGACACTGCACCTCTCGGGCACCTATGCTTTAACAATATAAAATTATTATAATGGTACAAAAGGCAAGCATCAAGCCATTGTGCTTTACCAGAGTAAGAATGGCAGTTGAGTTTAGCCACTGCCTTTTCCAAAGGACAATGGACTTCCAGCAGTGAACAACACCTTGTATCTAACATTTCTTTCCAGTAGGTGAGTTTTATTTTTCTTCTCTTATGTAAGGAAAACATAACTTTTTGAGAATGAGAAAAACCAGTTTGTACGACAAACACCAGCACACTTTGAACATTCTCATCATTGAACATTCATCATTCATTGAACATTCATCATTGAACATTGATCATCTTCTAAGTCCTTGAGGATACACAGCCTTTAAAGACTTAGAACAGTTGAACACATATAAGATAAAGAAATCTTAATGCCAGACTTGCCGCTAGACATTCAGATTCACCAAAACTCCCAAAGTTTAATTTATAGATTGGTCATTTTTTTAAGATTCATTTTACTTAAAGCCTTCTTGTAGGATGTTGCAGTAAAATGATCTTTGAAGCTTCACAATTAGAAAACAGCTCTTTTAGAAATCTCCAAACTATAACTATTAAGTAAAGTATTTCATATGACTACTTGAGCTTCTTTGCCAAAGGCAGTAACTCCCAGGATGGCATATACCCACTGCTGCAAAGAACCCACAAAATGAACCTGGCATCATTTAAAAATGTCTGACTGGGAAAAGATGCAGCCAATTTCTTTCTGTGCACTACAAGCTTACTCACATATTACACTAACAGGTGCAATTTAACACTAACTTCTGTCAAAAAAATATTAATTTAGTAAGCTTTTCTCTCTTTCCCCCAAATACAAGTTTTAGCAATCAGATTTTATTAAGAAATAGAAAAATAAAATGTAATCATTTATTTTCACTTTTTCTATAGTGTGGGTTTTAAAAATCCTTTCTCATGTGCAGTCCCAAATGCTGTGTTTAATCCAATTGCAATGTGTAGCATAACTCAATCAACCATAATAGGACCCTTGATTGATTATGTTCTGGCTTCAATGAAAGAAAAGCTCTGAGTGAGAGTTACCTTTTTCCCTACAGCTCTGCAGCCTAAGGCTAACAGGTACAATACAGAAAAAACAGAGAAAATAATGCCTTCATAAAAACAAGAAAACAAAACTAAAACAACAACTCCTCTTGTGGGTTAGCAAGTTAAATGTTTAGAACTGAAGCAGAATGTTGGACTGTTACACAAGTTTCCATCTGATTTTAAGCTGCTGCAGCTGACCAAAAGCTGACCACATCAAAGTATCAACTCAAATAAGCCTTAATCCCTCAGATGACAATTCCATGTACTATGGCATGCTCTGCATTCCAGCTGTCTAATTTAAACAACATGGGTAGCTCTAAAGAAGTAAAGCATAAACAAGACAATAAATATTTCGTCCTAGAAGAAACCACATGTGTGTCTCACAGCCTGCAAGGTCATGGGAGTCCGAGTGGTTGGCTCAGTGCTTAACAGCTCAGTGGCACAGCATCAGAGTAGTTGGGAGACCCGGCCTTGCCACCTCATTGGTGCACACAGGAGATTAGGGGAACAATTAGAAGAAAGTAAAGCTAAACAGCACTAATGGTCAGAAGAAAAACATGCATGTATAAGATCATTAATCCAGCTTGGTGAGGGGTCTGAGTATAAAGAAATGTAAAATAATTAAGCAAATCACATGTTAACCTAAGCAAACCAAATCCCCTCCTGGGAGTGGAGACGTGAACCCTTTCTGCAAGAGGAGGGAGGAAAGGGTTTGCAGTCACACAAACAGAAACTGTAAGCCAAAGCCAGAAGACAGCTATTTCAAACAGTGTGAACAAATATAGGAAGAAAATAATAAAAACGTTCTTTATTAAATACATCCCCTAAGTACTTCTAATAATGCACTCTCAACACTCTCAAGGTGGTTTCCAGACAACCATTAGAATATATTCCTTTTAGAAACTGATGACAAGCAGGGCTGTTTTATAATGGCATACTTGAGACACCAGCAATAGATTGGCTGCCTGGAGAATCTTTTGACAATTAACAAACAAAACCAAACAACCTAAACCTGATCGTCCTGCTGGAAGTTATCAGCTCCAGGCTGCAGAGACAGAAGTATTTCAAGAAAGATTTGAAACCAGTGAAGTGAAAGGACAAGGCAATATTCATGGTGTAACAGTTACAGACACAAGAAGGTATGATGAGCAGATCACAAAAAAGTATCATACAGGATTCATTAGTATAATACAGGAAAAAACAAACAAACAAACAAACTAAAGAGGAGATAGTGATAGAAACACTGCTATAGACCACAACACTCACCAATTGCCATTATCTCTGCTCATTCCTGTATTTTGTTTCTGTCTAAACCAGGAAATGCAGATCATTCATACATCATATTTCTGATATTGTATTTACTGAACAATGACCAAACCCCAAGCTAGAGCATCTGTGGGAGCAGAATCTGTTTACCGGTTTCCCTAACAAATGTATTTTTATTTAATTGCCTGCATGGTCTAAGCTGCACAAGACACACAAATTGCAAAGGGCACAATCAAACCTTTGCTAGGTGTAGTAGAATTCAGATGTAACTAAATTTGTCTTTGAATACAGTGGCTCAGAAAAGCACATCAGTTCAAAGCACCTCACATACTAACAACCTCCCAGTCAACAGATCAAATTATTTGTTCCCCTTGGAGCCAAGAGTTCTCATACTTTGGAAGTCAATAGGAGCCTTATGATGAGGTTCAACAGTCTGAGATTCAATAGTCAACCAACAGACTGAAGGACTCAACAGATGCTGAGTTCCTTGGGCATCTTCTTCCAGAACATCTCAGATTATTGGGTTGGCAAGTTTAGGAGGCTGGTTCTGGTGCAGTCTCTGCAGGCCTCAAAACCAGCTGAAGGAGAAGTTATTTCAGAGTTATAGAAATACTTTTTTTTTCTCTTTTTAAAGTACAAATGGGGACATTTAATTTGTTCTGTCTCCAGCCTTTTCAACATATGATGACAGCTTATAGAGAATAATTTTCTCTAGATGCTACAGGGGCAAACAGAAAGCAGTTAAAGACAAACGCAACAGAACCACACACCATGAGTACTAGCTTATTCCAGGCAATGGAGTCATCAGGACAACAGTTTTTGAGTGATACCACGAGGACAACAGAAACATGATTGTAGCTGAACTGACCCAGTGTGTGCTTTCCTCACTATTACCAAGGCCCAGGGATCTCCAGAAACAACCTCGCTGTACTGCATTTCTGATAAGCCTCTGGGAGGTAACACTGTAGTACATGGATGACTCAGATGGATACACTCACTTGACCATGGCTGCAGATTTTAGATTAATGCGCTTTTTTGATGAATGCTATAGGCCACCCATGTTAGTTGTGGAGGAGTCCTTGATTTCAGCACCATCAGGTGATATTTGTAATAATCCTGGTCGTTGCTCATGCTGTGGCCTGTTGGGAGGTTCTGAAGTGTTCAGTGGATAGGATTCCTTTGCCTCAGGCCTCAGACACCCTAAACATGTTAAACAAGAGTCTCGCATCTTGGCAAAGTTCTGGTAAGTGCTTTCACTGGAAAAACAGTACAATACTGGATCAGCAACACAGTTAAAAGTAGTCAACAGGAGGGAAACATGGTAAATATTGAATATTTTCTCAGCAAACGAGCAGGTGTTCTCCAGCAAGCTTCGAACCACAAGTAGGATGTGATATGGCCCAAAGCAAACTAAAAAAATGAAAACAGTGCTTGAAACCAGGCGTTTAATTTGGATTTTCTTTTTTTTTTGAGTGCCGGGACTCTTGTGGACAACTCGTAAAATCCCGCAGTAAGAGAAGGCCAGCAGGACGAAGGGGAAAAGGAAGCCAGCAGAGAAGCGGTAGTAATTGACATTATGCTCCCATTCTTTGATGGGGTAATGCTCAAAGCACACCACATGGCTATCAGCATCCATACTGACCTCCCCGTGTGTAAAGACAAAGCAGCATGTCATTATTTCCTTGGTCCAGATAATGATGCTCACAATCACAGCAGCCTTCATTGTCCGAAACTGCTGAAACTGAAAAGGGTGCACTACTGCGAGATAGCGGTCAATGGAGATGCAGCAGAGGAAGCCTATGCTGATATAGATATTCTCATACAAGATGATGCCGCAAATCTTGCACAGCAGCTCATCATAGGTCCAATTGTCATGCTGTAAAACATACTGAAGCCAAAAAGGCAAAGAAAATATGTAGAGCAGGTCTGCGATGGTCAAATTGCAAAGGTAGATACCCAATTCATTTTTAGCCTTGATCTGTAAATACCCATAGTACAGTGACAGGCAGTTAGCTGGCAAGCCTACTATAAATACAAATATGTACACCACAGGGGATAACATCTGGTGGATATCATGATTAATAGTGCACTTCTCAGTTGCATTTTCGGTGAAATTCACCATCTTCTACCTTTTCCAGTGGATCACTCATCAGGATCCTGAGTGAAAAGATGTAAAATTTAATTTTATCCGATTTCCTGCATCAGTTATTTCTTCCACAGACCTTTAGGCTGAAGTGATGTCTTGCTGCAGGATGTTAATAACCTGAAGGTAGAACACATAAAAATCTTCAGAAAGGATACAGTTGTCAAATATATAGTATGATTTTCAGTAAGTTGAATTTTCCTAGCCTTACATTTCTTATAGTCTTTGATAGAAGATAAAGCCTGTCTGGAAGTCATGATTCTTATGAGTAAGTCCTATTATTTACCAGAAAAGTATCAGTAAATTGTGCGTTCAAGAATCCCAAAGTAAATGACAAACACTTTTTATTTTAGCTTTGCAAGTGTCTAAAAGGTGAAGAAATATCATCTGCTTTGCAGATGAAGCACAAAAGCAGCAATCTGATTTGTCCATGATGGAAAAAAAATGTCCCTGGTGAACCAGCAGTCCACTCAGACTTCCTCAGAAGATGCAGGGTGCACAAAACGGTCGATTTTTAATTTTCATTTCTAAAATTTCCTTTTAGAAAGCATGGAATAGGCAGTTCAGCTCATCAGGATGAAAAAACAAACAAACAAAAAAAACAAAGAATGAGTTTTTAGCAGTTTCTCTAACAGTTGTGTAGAAGTACAATCCTGAAAGAAAGCTGTCATTCTCTCCCAAAAGGACCCTGTAAAAATCTGGCACAAATTACCCCATAGTCTCAGTCCTACAGGATATGCTATTACAGATTCCTTATTTGCTATCAACTCTCATTTACTGCTACTACTTATATAGCTGTATATTTCCTTTTCATCTTCATTGGATAATTGAATATGGATGTAATTGTTTTCACCTGGAGAATCTTCTATAATCCAAGCTCATACCCATACAAACCATTCCCATACTATACTATTACTACTTAAGATACAAAGCCCACTGCTGACTATGGGCTAACACTCAAGTCATCTAGGACAAGTGTTCAGCCTTAAGCCAGCTCACAGTGATTAAAACGTAGACTAAATGAAGTATCACGTTCCCCTTTCACTAAGGGGAAATCCTGCCTGAGCAATTTGACGGCCTTCTATGATGGGTCTACAGAACTGAGGGACAGGGATAGAGCAGCTGATGTCATCTACCTGGACTTGTGCAAAGCATCTGACACTGTCCCACACAACATCCTTGTCTCTAAATTGGAGAGACATGAATTTGATAGGTGGACCACTCGGTGGATACAGAAATGGCTGAATCGCCACACGCAAAGAGTTGTGGTCAATGGCTCAATGTCCAGCTGGAAACCAGTAACAAGCGGTGTCACTCAGGGATCAGTGTTGGGACCGGTTTTGCTCAACATCTTTGTCAGTGACATGGACACTGGGATTGAGTGCACCCTCAGCAAGTTTGCTGATGACACCAAGCTGTGTGGCTTGGTTGATACGCTGGAGGGAAGGAATGGCATCCAGAGGGACCCTGACACGCTTGTGAGGTGGGCTGATGCCAACCTTATGAAGTTTAACCATGCCAAGTGCAAGG
>WYDI02019258.1:0-33877 GCA_009867235.2 Psittacus erithacus | reverse complement strand
TTTTTTTGTGTGATTTTTCTTTCTCATCACATGCCTCGGAAGAGAAAACTTGGGACCACGTCTTTTTTGGGGGGGGGGGGGGGGGAGAGGGTGGAGGGGATCTCAGATTTGTTTTGTAGGTGAATCCGGGAGCAGCGAGATGTGGGGTGAAAGAGCAAGGAACTGTTTGGTTTCTTTGGGATATTCATAGGAATACTCCCCTAGGCAGGTTATTCCCTCTGGCCAGCGCTTTGGTGGGCTCAGAGCGGGGATATTTCTGCCCAAAATACCTGTGTCCCAGCTCGTCCCCGCCGCACTCGCTGCTGTGGTAAAAACTAGGACTGAAAAAGCATTTCAAACCCCCGCTTTCAGCTCCGTGCCCTCTCCTGAGTTAAACATTGCCGTTCCCAAAACTTTCCCGCCTCATTAAAAATTAACCCGGGGTGGGTGGGAGCCCTTTGATGGGGTGAGAAAGTGGCTTTGGGAGCACCCTGCAGCTCCCGAGGGGTTGTAGCGAGGGGCAGTGCCTCGGGGTGCGCCGGTGTTTGAGGGGGGTGCGGAGATGAGCCGCCCGGGGAGGATGCAGGACTCCGTGGGATCCACACGCTTCCCTACAGACCATAAATATTCCGTGTGGATACCCCAAAGTAGAGAAATAGAATCCCTTGCCACCACTTCTTTCTCCCTCTCCCGAGAATTCCTCTTCAGAATTTGTTAGTCCTTCTGTATTCTCAGAAGGAAGCAGGCACAATGGAGCTCATTCCTTCTCCCAGGTCCCTTCTTCCCCATGACCAGCTTCTTCTGCAGCACCAGTCGGGGCCCGGAATGAGGCGAGTATCCCTGCAAAAGATAACCGAATTCCTTCCTTTTCTCACAGAAATGGCCACGGCGGGAGTGTGGTGCTTGGTCCTGCGGGAGGCGAAGGAAGGGCAGTGGGAGAAAAGCTCCAAATCCTCATTTTCTCCTTCTCTTTCTTATATATTGGTGATTTTTTTTTTGGGGGGAGGGGGGAGAGGGGAGAACGGAGTGGGGTTTAAAATAGAAAGAATCGGATAGCTCCCGAGGAAGCTCATTTTAGGGGCCAGGCGCGTCTCTGTGGAGGGAGAAGCCCATCCTCGGGGCCTCGGGGAGGCTGAAAAGCCCTTCTCCGTTTTTCCTGCTCCCCCAGACCCCTTACTTTCCCCCTTCGTTTCCGTCGTCTTTGCAATGTGGCTGGATGCTGAGGCTGCGGGAGCGGTGGGTGCTGCCGGTCTCTTTCCTCACCTATAGTGGTTGTTCGCCTCCAGATTAAAAGATAGAAAGGAAAATTGGAAGGAAAAATCAAAGGAAAAGCCACCCAGAACGCCCCAAGGGCTGGGCAGCCTCCGGGAGCGGGGATACCTCCTGCCCGGGAGCTCCAGGGAATTTGCTGATGGTGGAATTAGCGGGAGCGGAGGGGGAAGCCGGGAATTTCCCAATTCTGGGGAAAATAGGCAAAAGGTTGACGTGTTCCAGTCACGTGGGCGCATAATTCAAGCCATTATTTTGGCATTTGGGAGGGAGGAGGGAGAAGAGAGAGAAGAAAAGTGGGGACGGTGATTCCCAGTTCCCAGCCCATCTCCACTGTGCTGCTCCCGAAATAGCTGTTTGCAACACGCCTATCCCCTAAACTGGCGTCTCCCCGAACCCTCCCGTACCCCTCAACCCCACCGCACCCCGTGAGAGCAAGAAGAGGTGGACCCATAGGAGCAGGGGGCTACGGGGCGGGGGGGACCCTCAAGGGCCGCTGGCTTGATTTGATTTTAGGTTTTGTTTTTGCTTTTTTGGAGACAATTCCAAAGCACTTCCGCTGATTGATCATTAACCTGGTGAGTTATTGCTCGTCTAAGCAAAGGTCAGGGGGAGAAAAAGGTCTAATCTGTCAAGGCAAGGCCAGCGCTAGCTCAGTTTCAGTTTGATTTCTTATCCGGGCTGGCTTCTGTTCGAGGTTTCAGGAGGTCCTGCGCCCTCCATAGCTCTCCCCTCCTGCTCGGAGCTTTGCCCGCCCTCGGGCGCAATGTCTGGGGAATGGGAAAACCCAAACTCTTTCCCTTCATGCTAAATAAAGAGCCGAAGGAGGAGGAGCGGCCCCGCGGAGCATCCGCTAGTGCGGAGCAGGGGCCGGGCGGGACTTGCACCGCCTCCAAGGGAAAATTAACAGAGAAAAGACCCCAAATCAAAACAAAGAACACGGGGGAGGGGAGTGGGGGGGGGGGACGACACCCTCGCTCCATCCCTCCTCTATGCCTGCGCTGCCAGGGAATATATGAAAAACAAAGAAACCACCCCCTCCCCTCATCCCTCCGCGCTGGAGCCGTTGTTTATTTCAGCTTCGTCGAGGTTGTTTATTTGTTTCTCTTTTTGCCTCCTCCCTCCTGCATCCACTTCCAAATAGAAGCGGTTTTCTCTCTTTTTCCCACCTCTTCCGTGCCCGCTTCTCCTCTTCCTCCCAGCCCGGAACTTGCTGAAAACAAGCTGAGTTCACAGCGAAAAAAACCCCTTTTTCTTTCCTTCTTTTTCCTTTTTCCCTCTTTCCAAACCTCTGTGTGTGCTCTACAGAGGGAGCTGAAAAGCCCTGAGAGGGCTGGGATGTAAGTGGAATATTGCCAGAGCTGTGTATGAAACTGAGCGCCCATGTAATAATAACAGTAATAAAACCTCCAGCTTTAGGCCGCCGAGCAGAGAAGGTCACGAAGCATCAGCAGGGGATTTATGGACTGAGGGATGTTGTCACAAGCAGAATAGGGGTGTGAGGGGAACATTTTTATTCGAGATTAATAACATCAACATACAGAACGGAAACGGGATTATTAAAGCGTCGGAACGTTTCCCCAAACGAAAATATTGTTAAATTAGATTGTTTTGTTTTCCTCCTTTTCTTTCTCCCTTCCCGAATGCTTCGTGCCAAAGTTGTGGCGATAAATCTCGGCGTGGCTTTCAAAACGTTTACGTCTCCAAACCGTTAATTCTGATACCGAATCACTGCCCGGTGGCCTCGTACACTGCAGCGCATCTCCATCGTCCCTCCTCCCTTCGTGACGATCCCTTCACCACACTAGAGAAGCACCAAAAACCTACATTCTGTATCTTTCAGGCTTTGCTGCCTCTCCTATTTTCCCTACTGGTATATTGATATTAAACCCAAAGCTGCAGATATTTAATCTCTTAAAAGCATTTAACTCTGAAAATACCGCCAGAATTTAACCCAAACTCTTCCCAATGTATATGTATTTGAAATGGCATCTGGAGTACACCACCAGCAGTAGACAAACCGCCCCTGGTCCACACCAAACGCTTCCATCACACGCGAACCCCAGAGCGGGAGAAGCGTTTCCTTCGGGGGGTTGTACAGGGGGGAGGAAGGACCGGAGGGAGCGCAGGGGTTTACCGAAATAACCCTGGTGCAGGGATGAGGATGCCGGGTCCTGGAAATGCCGGTGACGGGGTGGGAGATAATGTCAGAGGAACTGCTGGGGCTTTTGTTCACCAGAGCCCGTCTTTTCCCCTTTTCCACGCAAAGATTCCTCTGGATGATGAATCCTCTCGTTTCTCACCGAAGTTTCATGCTTTGTTTTTTTCTCATTCCCCCTCCCCAGCTCTCCTCCTTTCCCAAAGCCCACCACTGCCTCGGCTTTGCTGGACCAGACGTTCCACAACCGGTGAGTTTGGCTCAGTATCCTACCTGTGCGTGTCTCTGTGTCTCCCTTCATTCTTTCTCTGAGGGCACCCAAAGTGAATCCCCCTCCTGTCCCATCCCGTCCCGTCCCTCTCCCCCACCCCCAGGATAAGCAAGGCTGCCCTGGATTTCACCGGACTATTTTCATTTTGCTACTGGCTTGTCTTTAAACTTGTGATTTATGAGCGTAACTTTGAGGGAGTGTTTTAAATGGAAGATATTTCCTGTACTCCCTTTGAAGGGAATTCCAGGCAGATTGCAACATTTGCTGCTGATTTCGGGATGAGGGGGAGGGAGGTACATCTTAGAGAAAAATAAGTTGCGACCAAAGCAAAGATGCCAAAGGGAGCCGAAAAACTTTACTTGCAGGAACTCAACATCTAAACGTGCAGCGACCTTCTGAAAGGGTTTTTTTTGGCTGCCAGTTAAAGTTAAAGCACGATTTTGCACTTTAGAGGAGTTATCTGCAGTATCTGAGGGGCTTCTGGTTGCTTGGGCACTCGCAATTAGTCAGTGGAGATCCAGATTCAGAAACCTAGAGAGTATTTTACCTACTGAGAAGTCTTTAAAAGAATAGTCCACTACTGGTTTTCATCCTTCCTTCCCTGGAATTTCAACGCCGGGGCTCCAGAGTAAGAATTGGCTTGAAGGAGAAGATTTATGTCGGAGTAGTTCATGAAAAGTTTAAATAGGGGCAAAAATACTCTTGTCCGCCGGTGGAAAGCTCCCTCCCAGCAGAACAATAGCTGGAAACACCGCGGTCCTTGGGGAAGGACTTTATCCATCACCTAGAAACCCTCGAGTAAGTCCTCTCAAAAGTCAAGTGTTTCCTGGGACAAGCTTCTTTTTCTTCCTGGAGTTCTCAGCCTAAAGGTGCACGCACAGACACGAAAAATCCCAAACCAAGCCCCCATCCCCACCCCCCACCCCACCCCCGACGGGCCGTCCCTTCGCGGCGAAGTCCGAGGAGCCTTTTGTGATCCCACTTTTTCCTGCTTTGCTAATCGTAAATTCCCCCCGTCAGCACTTAAGCCAAAGGAGCGAGCGCCAGAATTAAAGGAGGGGAGAGAATTGCGATGGGGAACAAAAGTAGCACTTAAAGAAGAAAAGAACAAAAATAAAGAAAGGAAAGTGCAGACACCTCCATTCCTCCCCGTCTTCCTCCCCCTCGCAGCTCCTCCTCATCACGGGCTCGCCCCAAAAAGCGAGTTTCTGCTCTCTCAGCCCCGTGGGAACGGGGAAGGCGTAAATCTCCTGTGGCGGCAGCGCCTCGCTGGCAGCAACGGCCTTATTAATAATAGCAATAATAATCATCTTTATGGCTCAACACCTCGCTGCTCTGGCCTCCCCCGGGGGTAGTTTGAGCCCCAACATCCCCCTCCTCTCCCGTAAACCCCGCACCTCCACCCCGGCGGAGGCCGGGGGGAGCCCCCAAGGCGCTGGGACGCGCAAAGTTAACGCCGAAGTTACGCGGGGCCTCGGAGTTGCAACAACACGAGCGGTTCCCCCTTTTCTCCCCCCTCCCTTGCAACCACGGCGCCCGGCTGCTTCCGTCCATGTGTGTCCCTCCCCTGGATCCCCAGGAAAGGGGGTTCGGGGGGGGTTAGGGGCTAAACGCCGCCGAGGGCCCGGGGGGGGGGGGGGGGGGGAGCTGCGCCGCGGCCGGGGGGGCGCGGGGGGGGGGGCGCCGGCGGGGGGGGGGGGGGTAGAGGGGGACATACTATGACTATGTTATTAGCATGAATCGAAGCCTAACTGGGGAGCACGTGAAGCCGCGGCCAGCTCCGCTCCCGCGCCCAGGCCGCCGGCCACGGCCGCTGCCATTAGCATCGTTTTTCACTAGTGACGCTGTTCGGGAGGCTCCTTGGCTCTTCCCGGCAATGCAAACCAAATCTTGGGGTTTAAAAACACCACCACCACCACCTCCCCCCGGCTTTATCCCCCCTTTTCCCCTCCTTCAGTAGCCTGGATTCTTTGCGTTATTATTTTAATCCCAGCCAAGCATTGCATAGTTAAAAGAGGGGGGGTGGGGGTGGTTGTGTTCAGCTTTTCTTTCTTTCTTTTTTTTTCCCCTTCTCCTTTCCCTTCTTCCCCTTTGCTGTGGAAAGCAGAGGCCATTGTTATCAGTGAGCAGCGCGTACCAGCTATAGGGCAACTCGAATCTCAGGGTCTGGCCATTCAAAGCCCTCAGCACATCTTGGAAGCTGGAAAGCATCTTGATTTTTTTATTCCCCCCCCCCCCTTCTCTTCCCAAACGGAGACAGAGAGACAATTTGAGCTGCCGTAACCGAAAGCTCCACTGGCTGAGCCCCCTCCCCCTCTGTTTGGGCTTTTTTTTTTATCCATATATACATGCATATGCTGGATTTTGTTCCTCTCTCGCTCGTATATTCCTTTAACGCTTTTAAAGGAAGGGGGTCATTCCTTGCTTATTGATTGCGTGGATGCTGGATGTGAAAATATATTATGTCTGCCTGTGCTTTGCTCGTCAGAGACTAAGGTAAGCCGGACTCAAATAGGCTATCACTTTGTGAATGGCGGAGTATATGTCCCAATGATTTATGACCATATGACTCCAATCTCGGTTCAAGAAGAGTTCACAAGCTTTAAGCTTCCTTCCACGCAGAGGCTCTTTCGCAGCCCTCATCCAGGGCCCTTTCCCCCCCGCTTTACAACTGGGGAGTTCTGGCTGGGGTGAAGCTCGGTTGTGGGGGAGGGAAGAGGGAAATTTTAGGAATGTGTCTCTATTTTGCAGGCATATCCACCGCCAAGGCAGGGGCTGGGGTTTGAGCTCTTCCTGAGCAGCCGCCCTATTGTTAAGGGCATGTTTGGAATATTTATTATTAATAATAATTGAAATGAAAAGCGGGGCTCTGCCTGGTTTCGCTGGCGCTGGGAAATGTACCTTGGGAGGGGGCGGGGGAGTGGAAAGGCGCTGCTCTTCCTCCTCAGCACAGGCAGGTTGTGAATTTGGGGGTTCCAACATGGAGGGGATGGCGTTAACATCAGAGTCCCTCTGCCTCGGATTCCTCTTTCCTTTTGCCTTCGACCGCCGGATTTTTCCTCCCGAGCATCCTCCTCCCCGCAGCCCTCTCGCACCTTCCCTTCGATTTTTCTTCTTTTTCTCTTCTTTTCTCCTCCTTTGATTTTGTTTTTTTTTAATGTCTTCAAACCCTCGCACTCCAAAGTTGCCGGCAAAGAGTTTGTGTTAAACGCTACCGCTCGCAAAAGTGGAACTTGGAGCGTGAGGAAAAGCGGCAGCTCGGATCCCACCCGCCTTTAACCGCACCAGGAGATAATCGAATATTTATTATTCTGCCTGAGATGTGCTCTTTTTTTAAAGCAATTCCTTGGAGTAAATAATTAGGATCGCGCCGTCCTCGGCGAAGATAAATGAGCGGCATTTGCGAGGCGCTGAGAGATGAGGTACAAAAGCAAAGCTGTGGAAGCCACGAGCGAGCTTTTGGGCGAAGGGGGTTGTAAATTTATTTTATGGACATGAAAAAAAAAAAAGCCTCACAAGCACCAAAAAAAAGCAATCGTCGCTGTTATTTTTAGCTGCTTAAGCTCAGCCTCTCGGCTCGGTTTGGTTGGGATTTGGTGGGGGGTTTTTTTAACAAACCTATGCCAGACAGGAAGGGCCTTGGAGAAATTCCCACCTCTGGCCTCGTAGATATTTTCAGAGAAGCTATTCATAAGAAGGGCGCTTTCTGTTGCTTAATTCATTCCCAGCTCGGGCTAGGGGAGTGCAGTCTACTTTTTAATAAGACATATTTATCATGGCGAGGAAAACAAATGCGAGTAACTCCCCATCCTCTCGCTAGACAATAATGCATCTCCGTGGAAGACACAACACGGATCTGGGAATGCAGAAAGGATTGAAGCAGTGTAGGAAAGCAAAGCAGCTCCTCCGTGGCCACATCGTCGGAGGCTGCGAGGGAAGTACACGGAGGTTTCGTATGACATGACAGAAGAACAGAGCAGTCAGGGAAGGGGAAAAAAAGATGTTATTTATTGTCGAGCTGCGGCTTCTGTTAAACCCCGGTACTTAGAAATATCGCATTAGGTTTTATCTCCACTGAGTTTATTTTATTTTATTGTAGAGAATGAAAGAGCCCCGATAAAATTAAATATACAAGAGATAGAATTAAATATACAGTGGGTATCAATTTCCAAACAGAATGCACGGGGGCTTCTCGCAACTCTGAGCTGCGGAGAGAAGCCTCTGCCTTTGTAAAATATGTGAGCTCCTGACTGAGCCTCACACATCGGCTTGTTCCCAGGGCAAGATAGTTTTCATATTTCCAAGGGTATTTCTACTCTGTCTTTGTGGTCAAGGAAAGTTTATGCTTTGAGAAAAGACAGAGGAAAAGATCAAGGAAAATGAAAAGGGAGAGGAAGCAAAAAAGGAAGGCTTCATTTTGTAATTTGAGGCTTTGGACTGGGGTTTTTTAGACTTTTGAGCTTAGATTGAGGGAAGGAGGAACAATATAAAATCAAAGGGAGGAAAGTTAGGAGCAAATGGCCTGGTGATGGGTTTGTTTGCCAAGGGAAAAGAAAAAAGAAAAACCCCAAACCCAACAGCGATTTAACTGATTTTGGAATCGCATTTTACCAATGGCAGCTCCAGGTTAGGGTGGAGGAGCACAAAGCAGAGCTGATGATGAAGGGCTGTGTTTTCTAAACACAACCTGTGCTGCCAGAGAGGGGGAGGCTATCAAACAGGCCAAAGGAGGCACATTCTTGAATTCATGCCCCCGCTTAAATCTGCTTGAAATATTTGCACTGAATTCCAAAGACATTTGTGAGTCCCTGTGTAAACAGCAAAGGAAGCCAACTGTGTCAGGACACCCGTTACCTGCAGAAAACATAGTGACTATTTGCTGGTTTCAGTTTAAAAACAAATATACCCAACAGAGGCCCTGCAATCAACTTAGCAGACTTTTAATTTCTGATGCTATAAGGCCTTGCTGGTTTTTCTGTGTGTGAATGGCTGATTTGAATAGGTCGGGGGTAAGAAAGCAAGACTTCATTCCTTTCATGCTTGGAGACAGCAATTATCCATTCTGTACTCTCAGATTTACATTAACATGGGTGCTCTCTGGGCATGGATTTGTGTATGTGTACATGATATTACATGCATACACACACACACATTTAGATGGGAGTGTATGTGTAAGCATGGGGGGTGTGTATATATGTATATAGAGAAATAGAGAAGTAAATAGATGTATACAGCGGAAATCACGTGTACTCATAGAGCATGTGTGTAGTTGCACATCCTGGGGGCTATTCTCCCAGGGAAAAAAGGTGGAAGCAAGCAAGCAACCAAGCGGGAAAACTACCCCCCAAAATGAGCTCAGCACTTTTGCACAGTAACATTTGTTGAGCCTCCTTAGGCTGTGCACAGGACAAAATCTGCTCAAAGCATCTGTTCGGCCTGTTTGGCGGGACCCTATTCATGTCATGGGCCTTTCAGGCTCCAAGATGGATTCATAGGCTTGGTACTATTATTGTGTGTTTTCTCCTAACCTTTCAGGTCAGCTTCCAATAGACAGCTGGAAACGGCCTGTCACGTGGCCTTGGGGTGCCAATGTTCTGCCATAGGGGTGTCAAGACCCTGGTAGCTGGAAAAATCATTTTGGGGAGTCCCAGAGATGCAGAAGACAACATACTACGACAGCTCCACGCTCTTCGGGGGTTACTCCTATGGGAGTGCCAATGGATTCGGCTACGAGGGTGCCCAGCAGTCCTTCCAGCCGGCCTCTCACATGGAGAACGACTACCAGAGGTCCGCCTGCTCCCTCCAGTCTCTTGGCAACACAACCCCGCATGCAAAAAGTAAAGACCTGAACGGAAGCTGCATGCGTCCAAGTTTGCCCCAGGAGCACCACCCGCCTCCCCCCATCTCGCCGCCCCCAAACCCTGCCACCAACAGCACCAGTAACAACAGCAATAACCAGTCGGGGAGCAGTAAAAGTGCCCCCAGCAAAGCCAACCTCAGTGCAAACGCCAGTCTCACCAAGCAGATTTTCCCCTGGATGAAAGAATCCAGGCAAAACTCCAAACAGAAAACCAGCTCCCCTAGCACAGGTACAGGGCTCTGCTTTCCTAAACAGAGAGGGAACACAGCCACTGGCTGCAGTGGTCTGGTTTGGAGGGAGGGGAGAGGATCCAGCAAGGATCCAGTGAGGATCCTGGTGTTGGGCATGATACCAAAACTGCCAGCCACATGCCCTGGCCAGGCCGAGCAAGCCTTGGCTCATCCTGCAGCACTGACTGTGCACACTTGATTCATTTTCAACACATCCAGAGCACTGCAGGGAGATACAACCAGGCGGTTGTACACAGCCAACGTCTGACTGTGTCCAGATACATGGAAATGTCCACCCGCTGCTCGGCCCAGCAATGTTAAAGCAGAGTGCTTGTTCTCTTCCCACCTCCCTGCCCCCAGACACAGCAGTAAACATGGTGCTGTCAGTGTATGTGTGCGTGTATAGGGCATGTGCACAAGCACGTGTGTATTTTGCATGCATTCATGTGCATCTCTAACAAAGAGAGAAAACAATCAGTAGAGAAATATCACTGTTTTAAGCAATAAATTCATCTCAGCTTTGCTGCACACACTTCACTCTACATGAGTATAATTTATGTGGGTTTATATGTTTATCTCACAGAAAGGTAGGTACAAATGCCATTTTTTAAGGGTGTACACGCAAATATTTGGGTTAGGCAAGTACAAGACATACACAAGGTGCGTGCATGTGCATTTGTACCTCAGCAAACACAATTCCTCCCAACACTGCCCCGTGTTAGTGTTAATGGGCTTTGCAGTCACTGCCCCCCTGCCAAATATTATTTTCTCCAAATTATCTGTTGGAAATAATTGACTCCTAAATAAATGGCCCTGGAATCCTTTTCTCCATGACATGATCAAATTTTCATAAACCAGGGGCAGCTTTGGAGAACAGAACTCTTAATAAATGACATGATTATGGAGTGCAGGCTAATGCAAAGGGGTGATGGAAGGGGGGGTTGAACTCTTGTGCCTGTTCCAGGATTTATTAAGAAACGATGCATTCAATTGCTGCATGTAAGTAATTATCTTTGATTTCATTTTGTGGCCAGCAGAAACCTGCAGCGGCGAGAAAAGCCCTCCAGGCTCCTCGGCCTCCAAGAGAGCCCGCACAGCCTACACCAGTGCTCAGCTGGTGGAGCTGGAGAAGGAATTCCACTTCAACCGCTACCTGTGCAGGCCCCGTCGCGTGGAGATGGCTAACCTGCTGAACCTCAGCGAGAGGCAGATCAAGATCTGGTTCCAGAACAGGAGGATGAAGTATAAGAAAGATCAGAAGTCAAAAGGCATGGGGTCTTCTTCTGGAGGGCCTTCCCCCACCGGCAGCCCACCCCAGCCCATGCAATCCTCTGCTGGATTTATGAATGCCTTGCACACCATGAGCAGTAACTATGATGCCCCCTCGCCACCTTCCTTCAATAAACCCCACCAAAATGCCTATGCCATGTCAACTAACTACCAAAACCCCATCAAAGGCTGCCCCTCCCAACAGAAATACGCCAACACAGCCCCCGAGTACGACCCCCATGTCTTACAAGGGAATGGGGTGGCCTACGGGACACCCAATATGCAGGGAAGCCCCGTCTATGTTGGAGGTAACTATGTGGATTCTATGCCCACCTCTGGCCCATCCCTTTATGGCCTCAATCACCTGCCACATCACCAGGCCACCAACATGGACTACAATGGCCCTCCCCAGATGCCCCCGAGCCAGCACCATGGACCATGTGAGACCCATCCCACCTACACAGACCTTTCCACGCACCACGCTTCTTCTCAGGGCAGAATCCAAGAGGCGCCCAAGTTGACCCATCTGTGATAGGGAGCAGGGGCAGGCTCAGGCAAAGTGGATGGGACCCCACCATGGGGCATGGGAGAGGGGAAGAGGGCAGGATCAGCTTCAGGAACATTTGTGTTGAGCTATTTTCTTTCTTTCTTTGACAGGGCAATTTCTGCTAGCTTGTTGTGCTTGTGATCATTATTGCTGGGTTTATTAGGCACAATTTCCAAGCATTTCAGTAGCTTTCTTTCTGAAGAGATATACCTCCTGTGTTTCGGCGCAAATGCTTCTGAAGTAGATATGGGGTAGTTTTATGGGAATCTAGCCAATTTTAAGCAGCAACATCCTTCATTTCCAATCCAAGCATAGACTGTCACTGATAACTTTTGGACATTGGAAAGGAGAATGGGCAGGAGCCAAGCCTTTACGGTTGATGTCTCTGCATCTACATCAACATGCACAAGTGTATACATATGCAATCAAGAGAGATTCGCAAGAAAACTACCCTCTTCTTGACTCCCCAAGAGGAACCTTGTGCTTTTCCTTCCCAGCCTGACGAGGAAGGGCACCAAGTAACTTCCCACCAGTCACCACATAAACCACAAATATACAAACCTGCCAACACCTGGGATTCATGCTCTTCCCTTCCAACCCCTGCCTCCCCTCTCAATAATAGTAATAATCATCATCAAACTAGAATAAGAGAGGTCTAAGTATTGCAAAAGGTTCAGGAGACAAGGGTTTTGAAATGCCTCAACCCCCCAACAATAACAGCAGTCCAAAGAGAGGAAGAAAGAGTTGACAGGTCTGAATATTTTCCCACCTTTGCCTCTGATGATATGAAATCTCCATTCGACAGTGTTGGGTTTGTTTTTGTTTGGGGGTATTTTTCTTAGGGTTCCTTAACAGAAAAGCAATCTTAAGACTCAGAAGTCCTACACTTTTTTCCTCCTCTTCTCTTGACTTACGTGAAAACAGGGTATATTTGAACAAATGGAATGTCCTCCCATCGAAGCAGAAGTGAATGGATCTCTAGTATTTGCTAATGCTTTCTTGTCTGGACATCTTTGTTGCACTTAGAGTTTACATATAATGGGTATAAAAACAACTTTGAAGGGCTTTCGTCCAACTCAGTCGAGATGCCCCTCAATAGGTGTGTGTTCTGGTGAACATTCATATATATTTATTGGTTATAGCCAGTTTAAAATATTTTCCTTTTTTTTTGGTATTATTTATCCCCTATATTATGTATTTATATGAGGAAAAAACAAAAAAAACAAACAAACAAAAAAAGGAATCAAATTGTACTTTTTTAGTATTTACTTGTTCTAAAGGACATTGTGTTTCCTTGTCATTGTACAACAAGCTTATTTTAGTTATTGTAATTTAGGAAGACCAGTAGTTTTATGTTACCTTCGTACTTATGAATAATGTAATTAGTTCTACTGGAGGCATGAGAGCAGAACCAGCCTGTAATTGTATAGTCCTGAATTAGAACTATAGCTAATCCCTCCCTCCCACCTCACCCCGCCTCTTCCGAGCTCTTTCTTTGTTCTTATAGTAGTTATTTTGTTTCCTTGCTAAGGGTTGTCTGTCGAACAATTCTTGAATAAACTTTCTGTTATCAAATTTATCTTGTCCTCTCGCTGGGATTGAAAGGAGAAAAGGAACCACATGGATGTGAAAACAGCGAGGAGAAGGCAAGGAGGGGGCCTGGGCAGCGGTTCTGGGTCTGTGCCCCCTCCTGGGGTGAGACCCGGAGGGTCTGAGCTAAATGTGGCTCTTGCGCTGTCCCTGCGCGCTCCCTGCGCGGCCCGGCACGCTCCTGCGGCCACAAAGAGGGTCACGTGGTGCTGGGGCAGGGCTGTCATTGGGCCGCAAATGAAAACAAAGGAAAAAGGATTAATGACAGAAAAAGGAAGATAAAGGGCGCAGAGTTCCCATGCGGGGCCCTTGAACGGTGCCGAGAAATCCCATTCCCGGTTATCATTCCGAGCTATTGAAATACACTCACATGTGCGCACACGTGTGTAGGCACACGCACACATATGTACACACGCATGCACACCAATAGCCCCTCCACCCCCCTGTACTAACACACGCCTTTGCAATTGCTATTAAACAGGAGAAAAAGGCCGCTACCAAATGTTACACTATCAATGGGAGCAAAAGGGAGGAAGCCCCTCAACCAGCAGCAGAAGCAGATGGGATAATACCGTGAATAATTTGCCTTTTATGCTCTAAAGCCCCAAGAAAACTTATATTAAATGAGTGAGGGGCAATCAAAGTTTTATTATGGTTCTGGAAGGGGTGAACTGCTCACTGAGGACTAGGATGAGGGGGAAGGTCCCCCCGAGGGAAGCGGATGGGGATGTGGATTGCTGCCAGGAAAAAAAAAGGCTGGAAAAGGTACCTATAAAAAAGGCTGGGCTGTAGAACAAGGAGGATGCTTGGGTGTGTTCTACACACTGTGTGCGTAGCCAGGGCCAGCCAGTGGGCAGATCTAGTGAGGAACTGAGAAATGATCCCGCACTTCTTTCCATCTCTTAATAAATGAAGTTCCAGGTTAATAATTATAATAAACGATGGTGTAATGGGGACAAGGCTCCATTCCCTCCCGGGCTGTGTTTATTCATATAGGGACCATCCCCGCTTGGGGACACCAACAGCGCAGAGCAGGAACCCATGGGGGCTCCTCTCAGGCTCGGCTCAGAGGACAAGGGCCTGGTCTAGGCTCGAGTTTGCCCGTGGTTTTCCTCCTGCCTCCCTCCCCACCCCCAAATATATTTTCTTGTCTCTCATCCCCATCGCCATGTTGCTGGGGTTTGTGGCGGGGATTCCCAGCAATTAGCTAAAATCGGGAAGCAGTAGCCAGCCTTAGTTCCAATTACTGCCTTTCCCGGTCCTTCGCTAACCCTGTGCATTTGTTCCTATTTCCCCTGGAGAAGGGAGTTGGGTTTTTCCACCTCTTGTGCCTCCGTGTGATGCGTGGGAAAAATCCCTCTTTACCCAAGAGGCTCCTTTTTTCTTCTTTTCTTTTTCCTTGCGCTTCACCATCAGCCAAAGCAGTGTGAACAGTTGGGAGTGGCAGGATAGAGCTCCTTTTAGCACCTCAAACCGCACTTCAGCTTCCCGCTGTCCCCCAAAGGCGGGGAACCAGCAGCCTCAGGGCAAAGCCGAGCCTCCCAAACCGCGGCTTTAACCCACTGGAGCAAGAAGCGGTCAGAGACACAACTATTCGTTTTCCCATCAGTGAATGGTGCCGGGGCTGAGCACGCTGGTGCCTGTTTCAATTACCGCATTCACAGAAATTTAGGGAAATTGTCCCTTTAGTTGAGCTGCGTTTTGTAAATGCTTTTTTATGTAATTCCCTCCCTCCCCCTTTTACTAAACTGCGCTTCGGCCCTGCTGCAGCTCTGGATTTATTGTGTGTCTCTCAGAAGCCTTCACCACCCACACGGATGCTTAAGCTGACAAAAGTTTCCAGGCTTCTCCCTGCGTGAGTGGGGGCTGCGGGAGAAACGGGGCTGGAAAACCAGAGCCCCAGCTGCTTATCCCTCCTCCCTCCACAATTTTTACTTCCTAAACTTCCTAAATTCAAGCCTTTGGATTAAATTTTGCCGTCTTTCTCGGTTTAAATGAGCCCTCAGCAAAAGCCCAATCGCTTTGCTGAGTCAGTCAGGCCAAGCTGTCAAAAGTCTTTCGAGAAAAAAAGATTGATCGTTTCTCTCTTCTTTTGGGTTTGTGTGGAGCCGAGCACTTGAAAAGGGGGAAAAAATCTTCCTGGGAAACGACTTTTTGTTTTATTCCTTTATTTTGTAAACTCTGGAAGTGGAAGTGAGGAAAAAAGAGGAAAAAAAAAGACGGGAAGGAAGAAATGTGATTTCAAAGATATCCATAACCTTAAAATATGCTTGGCCTTTAAGGCAAGTGCAAAGGGTCCATTAAGTCTGGCTTTAGAAGCAGAAGGTTTAGGCTTTTCTTTATAAGTAATTTAACTAGGGAAATCAGGCCGGACTAACTAGACTTGACTTGAAAGCTCAGTTGATTTCCGAAGTGCTCACAGCCAGACTCGCACAAATGTAGGCTTCAACTCTCCAAGCTCTGTGATATACAGAGATACAGAGATACAGATACAAAGATACAGAAAGATAGAGATATAGAGATACAGAGATACAGATATACAGCAGTATAGCGGTACAGAGATATAGAAGTAGAAAGGTAGCTAGCTAGCTAGATGAATATGTAGAGATACAGATATATCTGTGATGGGCAGCCCCTGCTAATCCCTGCCCGCAGGAGGGCACTGAATAGGGTACCGGGCACCTCCCAGGGGTGTGAACTGTGGGGAGACCAGCGAAGGCGGCTGGAGCTGCCCAGCGCAGGCAGGGCAGGCAGCACAGGCAGTACAAGCAGCACAGGCAGTACAAGCAGCACAGGCAGTACAAGCAGCACAGGCAGGGCAAGCAACACAGGCAGTACAAGCAGCACAGGCAGGGCAGGCAGCGCAGGCAGGCGCTGGGGTAAGGGGTAGGGGTTTTTCTGGGGATCTTCCTTTGCCTTTTTTCCCCCCTTTTTTAATCAATTAAATATAATAATGCTTTCTGTTTGCCACCAGGCCCCGCCTGCCATTGGCCAGAGCTGGCCACGTGACCAGGAATTGGCTGCAATTTCGCCCCAGTCTCGAGTTTAATAGAGCAAGGTCCCCATACGCCTGTATTATCAGCAATATAACAATTATAAAAAGCCCGAGAACCATCATCATCACTGCCATCAAAACTAAGGCCCTCCGATTTCTTTCCTTCTTCCCCTCCTCCTCCCTCTCCCCCCTCCCGCTTTTTAAACCCTGGGCCCTGGGAAAGCCATGAATTTTGAATTTGAGAGGGAGATCGGGTTTATAAATAGCCAGCCTTCGCTCGCAGAGTGCCTGACGTCTCTTCCCGCTGTCCTGGAGACATTTCAAACTTCATCAATCAAGGACTCGACATTAATTCCTCCTCCTTTTGAGCAAACCGTCCTCAGCCTGAATCCTTGTTCCAGCAGCCAAGCAAGACCGAGGAGCCAAAAAAGAACATCTCATGGCCTGCTTCAGCTCCAGCCCCAGCCTCCGGCACCTCCTGGCCCCTTGGCAGCGGAATTCCCCTGGATGAAGGAGAAGAAATCCTCCAAGAAAGCTACCCAGGCTCCATCCTCTTCTTCCTCTTCTTCCCCCCCATCCTCATCCTCGGTGCCGGTCCCTGCCGCAGGATCTCCTGCAGGTTCGTATAATGAGGGGGTGAGGGGGAGCTGCCGCGGCCCCTTTGCTTCTCTTTCCCTCCCAGCCCTGAATTCTTTTACAGCCTACGGGAAAGAAAAACACCCACAAACACAAACCAACAACAAAAACCCGAATAAAGAGAGGATGGGGGGGGATGTGTGTGTGTGTGAAGGAACAGGACGGGAAAGGCTGCATCAGCAGAATGGGGAGGAGGAAAGAGCGAGAGGCTCCGGTACGGTGGGGAGAGGCAGCTCCCATTGCGGAATAAACTAAATACACCCCAAATCCTTCCCCAGGCAACCGACAAAGCCGCAGCTTTCTCCCAGAGCGTCCCTTGGCCGGGCAGCCCCGGCCAGTGACCTTCTTCCCCCTGGCCGCCGTCTCAGGGGCTCGGTAACACCGGTCGGGTAGGAGAAGGGCGGGTACCGGCTGACCGGTAACGCAGGAATAACGAAATCAAAGCCCCGCAACGTCCTTTGCTGCAGAAAGGCATGGGAGGATAAAAACCAAAAAAGAATAAAGGGAAGGAGAGAGTCGCAATTCCCATTATCCGCGAAGGCGGCAGCGACGGAAGGTCTCTAAAGGGAGAGGCCAGGGAGAAAAACCCTTTCTTTTCCTTAGGGCAAGGGGACCGGAGAGCTCTTTCCAGTCCTCTCCGACAGTGGGAAGAGTTTAATTCCACATTTCTTCCCTTCACCCCCCCCGCCTCTTAGAACGGGGCTTGGCCCTGGCTGCCTGCGGGGGGGGGGGGGCGGCTCCAGCCCCCCCACCCCTGCCATGCTCCCCCTCGCAGCCTGCGGTTTTCTGTGTGTTTAAGACACCCAGGGGCCGGCAGAGCCCGGCGGCGCCCGGAGGCTCCGGACCGCGTACACCAACACGCAGCTGCTGGAGCTGGAGAAGGAATTTCACTTCAACAAATACCTCTGCAGGCCCCGGCGGGTGGAGATCGCGGCTCTGCTCGACCTCACCGAGCGGCAAGTCAAGGTCTGGTTCCAGAACCGTCGCATGAAGCACAAGAGGCAGACCCAGTACAAGGAAAGCCCCGACGCGGAGCTCACCTACCCCGCAGCAGACGAGGGCAGCGACCCAGCGGAGGAACCGGGGGGGAGCCCCTCGACCCCGGTGCCCCAAGGCAGCAGCAGGCCTGGGGTGGCAGACCCCGGGAGCCCGCCGCTGTTGGCAGGGGGGGCCGCTGGCGCCGGCTCTGCGGCCCGTGGTCCCTCGGGGAGCCAGGACTCGCCTTTGCTGCCAGAGCTGAGCATCCTCTCAGCAGAGTCCTGCCTCCAGCTCGCCGACGGGCTTTCCCCCGGCCTCCACGGAGCCCTGGAGAGCCCCGTCCCCTTCTCCGAGGAAGACCTGGACTTTTTTACCAGCGCACTTTGTACGATCGATTTACAACATTTCAATTTCCAGTAGCGATTCCCCGCTCCCTCCCGGGCCGCCGTTTCTGCCCCTTCCAAGCGGCTGGAAGCCCTTCACCTCCAAGCAGCTCCCCCAGTCTCCTGTAAGGGGAGCAGCCCTAACCCCCTCCCCAATCCATCTTTCATTCAATCATCCCATCCTGACCCCCAAAGCCTTTCCTTTCACGCTCCTCACACGGTGGGACCCGAATCACCCTCCCCATATTTACTCTAGAAGGCTCCCACGAAAGAACAGCCCAAGTTTTGCTAAACACAGGTATTTAATTCTAGTTTTATTTGTTTCGTTCCTTATTTATTTGGAAGAAGGGGCCCGTTAGTCCCCCGCACATCCGAGATGTCAGCCCTCGAGAGGAAATCTTTGTCAATCCTTCCAGCGACTTTCTCAGGAATCAGAACGAGACTTTTAGATTTCTTAATAAAAGTCAAAAATAAGCATAAAAAATAATTAAGAGAGGAATTTTCCTTCCTCTTTTTAAGTTTTAGATGTAGACTATTTATTCAAATCCTTTAATAGTAAATGGCAAATTATTTATTGTACATTATTTTCATAGAGTGAATAAATGTCTTTATAAAATCCAGACTCGTGTGTTGCTCGCTACGTATTTCCATCCAAAATGAACTATTTTTTGCCTGATCATTTACCTCCCTCCTTCCTGCTCTACAGCAATGGTGTCCCGGTAAGGTCCTCGTGTGCATTTAGAGGGAAGACAAAAGGAATCGCTCCCAACTAACAGTTCAGGAGGTTTCTTCAAGCAGAAGCAGCCGCTGCCTTCAGCTCGGTTCATTTCCCCTGAGCTTGCTTTGTATTTAGCTTAGTTCTGGTTTTCACTGAATCGAAGCGGGACATTTGTTCCCAATTTCAACGTTTGAGGCTGGATTTATGGAAGTGTTCCCCCCTTCCCGCCCCGCACGGCAGTGGCTGGGTTGGGAAGCGGCACAAAGGCGAAGCGCGGGGCCGCGCAGCTCCGCGGAGCCTCCGCACATTCGGCGGCAGAGCTGGGGGCTGCTTGGTCGCTCAATCCCCGGGACTACACTTCCCCCTCCGCTCCCCCCTTTACCCCCCAGCCCAGTTTCTCGCCTTCATCTCACTCCTCGCCTCTCGGAGCGGAGAACACAGAGGCGCCGATCGCGTTTTAACCCTCCAGAACCACCAAAAACCCCCTCAGAAAGGCGGAAAGGGAGGATGAACACCCCCCCCCACACACACACACGCGCTGGAGGGGTGGGTGGTGCCGCATTTTAACCAACGAATAAATGTTGCAGAAGAAAAAGGGGTAAGATCTTAGCCTGAAAGAGGCCTTTCTTTTCCCCTCTCCCTTTTCCAGCCGCACAGAAGCCTTCGGCCTCAGGGATCGGCCTTTTCCTCCCTCTGCAGCTCCCGCCTGCACGAAACCTTCCTCACAACGTGTAATTTTAAACACAAACCCCATGTATGAGGGAAGGGGGGGGGGCAAGTTCGTGAATGAAAAGGGGTCAGAGCAGGAATCAATAGCGGTGACACCCCAAATAAATCGTATTACGTCTTTGCTAAGTCATCGGTGTTTCCTCAGACATGGGGTGGATATTTGGTACGCGTTCAAGAGGGGGGGTGCGCGGAAGTAACGCGGAAAGGCGAGACCGGGGGGAGGGAGGACGGTGGGGGAAGGGGCAAGTACATGGAGGGCGGGGGGGACCCGAGGAGGCCACCTTAAAATGGCGCGGAGAGGAGCGGAGAAGAGTGGGGACCATTGAGTTCTGTTCCTGGCTCTCGGTTCCCTAGGCCCTCGACAAAGAGGAGCTGGTGCCTGAGCTTTGCTGGGGATGGGGGTGCCACCCCCTTCCCCGGACCCCCCAGGGAAACCTCCCGAGTATTTTGTTTGGGATGAAGAGCATCAGAGCTGGGCTTTGCTTTCTACTTCGGGCTGTAAAAAGAAATAAAATCAAATAAAGAAAGGCCTCGACAGATGTTTCCCAAATTACTGCTCGCAGAGCTGGGTTATTCTTCTCGCTGGAACAAAGGGAGTAGGGTGGGCATGATTTTACCTTCTTATTCTTAATAATATCGCCATTCTCTTCCCCCACCAGGCCAGCAGCCGTTGCCATCCGCTACCGGCTCACACCGGGAAGGGTTTATATTGAAAATCGAAGTAGGTGGCAGTTAAAATATGGGACTGAACGTTACTTAACACCTTCCCATAAAGAAGAGGCAGCGCCCAGCGCTGCCTGAAGACAAGCTGCCCCCAGCCCGGGGGTGTCCCCTCGGTGTCGTGTCCCCAGCGCTGGTGCTACCCTCAGTCATCATCCCTCTCCAGGCAGTCCCGAGCGGGGCGGGGTGTGTGTGTGTGTGCAAAGCCCAGGCACAGCTCCACAGAAGGCTATTCATTATCTTTAAGTTTATTTAATATCTCCAGCTTCTGGAACGCACTCAGCGGCAGCGTTGGCGCTGCCAGACGCTGTCTATCAAAGCGCCATTTGTTCCAGTGCTTTACATATTTCCCTTCTCGCCTTCCCCCCTCCTTGCAATCCTGAATGTGGGTTTGTTGGGGGCGGCAGGACCCGAGCTAAGAGTGAGGCGACTGGGGCCTCGGGGTTTGCAGTGGTCCCGTCTCCGCACCCCCCCCGCACTCCCCAGGGCAGGCAGCTCCTGAATCAATTTCAAACTACGTGAGCAGGGATGGATGTCCCCGCAGATGGATCTTGTTACGGATTTCCACAAGTCCACACGCCCTTTTCCGTGGGGAAGGGCGGAGGGGAAGGGCGAGGCTGAAGGGAGGGACCCCGGCCTCTGCGGGTCCCCGGTCCTGGGGAGGGACTTGGACGGGGAAGGGTTTTCCAACACTCTCCCCACCATAAACCCTGACACCTTATCAATACAAATCTCTAACGAGGGCCCTTCTGCAGCTCGTAATGACTTCCCAAAGTTGCTGCAGGTCTAGGAAGCATGCCAGTCACAGCCGCAGATCAATTCTACACCCACGGAAAGTGACTTAATAAATGGAAGCTCGCCAGTTATTATCCTCGCTAACAGCAGGGCCCTTCGGATTTGTCCTAATTAGCACGACTGAAATGTCGGAGGAAAGAAGGGGAATATTCAATAAAATTTAAATTATTGAATGACTGTAAGATTTCTCCATTAGTTCAGCCATTCTTTACCTTCTTCAAAATGTCAAACAAATGGGGAATGCGTATTTGCAACCCTGCCCTTCTGTTCTGTGCAACTGGAGGGCATATATTAAGCATATTAAGCGGATTCAGCCCTTGATCGTTGTCAAAACACTGCAATTGCCTCACGATTATTAACCTCCGAATATGCAAATGAGACGCGCTCGCACGGGTTGTAAGGATGCTAAAAGTAATATTTATCTTGTGCTGATCTAGTCTGGGGATGTGTTTGCTAAAGAGCTACTTGAAGCCCTGAGGAGGTTAAATCCGTCCGGAAAGGCTGGAACCGGTGAAGAGGATGGGTGAGGTGGGAAGAGTTAAATTCTCCCGGGGATCTCCCGACCTTCCTCAAGAGCTGCCAGTGCCAGGCTCCGGCTCCCCGGGAATATCCCCCCTGGGTCGGCTCTCCCAGCTGAGCTCTAACATCCTATCACCGTCCTCAGAGAGAGGGGACCTTCTGCTCGCCGGCCTGGCACCTCCCGCATCCATCCCAGCTTTGCGGGTATTATTTTTTAGCTCTTGGAGCGCTGGGTCCGGAGAAACTAGCTTAAGAAGTGCTGGATTTCTGACAGGTGAATCTAGCCCTCATCACGGAGGGATACTGTTCAGACTAACGCTGGTTGAGATGAACAATGCTGACCTACTATTAGCATCATTGATGAGGTTGTTAATAAATTCATGCTCTTGTTAAAGGGAAGGTTTAGGTGGAGCTGGCCCAGGCCGACCCTGCCGGGTGCTGGATCTGAAGGAAACCCGGAGGCTGTGGAATTCCCTGGGTCGGTCCGACCTCGGACCTGCACCCCTCGGGCTCGGGCTCGGGTCCCTCGAAGACGCTGAGCTGAGCTCTCAAGGAGGCCGGAGCGGGGCTGGCCTGGGGTGAGAAGCCAGGTCCAGAACTGTCCCATCCACTCCCACCCAGCAAAGGCTCAAAGGAATCTCATCAGCGAGACGCCCCGGCTTGCAGACACACTTCTGCCCCGGGGACCACATAGAAACAGCCGATATAGGGTCCCCACAGCCGTCAGAGAAGGAATTTTATTTGCCAGGGAGAGTCAGAAAGAATTTTCTATCTTATGTTAATTGTCCCCTATTTATTATATAGCTCGGAGATGGCCCCATGCTTGTAACTCATTAAAAGGCTCTCTTTCCGCTTTTCTTTGGACTCCCAAACTCTGGAGTATTTTTCCATGTACCATTTTCTTTTCCCTCTTCAGTTTTTAGCCCCAAATATAGCTCAGCAAGCTATGATCTAATCAAGACACATGCCGGGGCTATAAATTTCTCTGACAATTCCAAGGGACAAGTCGTTTTTGGTGCTAACGATGGCTGCAGCCAACCACGCACCCCCAGCTGCAGCAGCGCTTCCTATAAATCGACCCACCAGGAGCCAGAAGTGACATTTCTTAACGCACGACACAAACTTTCTTTGCAGAGGGTTATATTTAACTCCAAAACGGAATGTCTGAAGACTCTGAGCGCCCTGGAGCCTTTGGAAATACCTCATTCCTTCTGTGTCGCCTGCAACAGAAAACTTCCCAACCTGCCTCGGGTAAAGGTTTCTTTAAGGAGTGCTCCCACACAGCATCTCCAAACGGGGCCACCCGTGGTTCGGGGGGGTAGGAATAACCGCTATCTCCCTCAAGACAGAAGTGAAAATCAAGTGACAAATACGATGAAAACAAAGGACGTATTTGGGGGATATAGGACAAATAATTTGGGAATCTCCACCTGCCCCTTTTCTTTGGCACCTTCCCTTTCTCAACTCCCAAAAATGAGGTTTTAAAGAAATAAATGTAGTAGTGAAAGAATTCGGCTCCTGCAGAGTCTGGTTGTTAACGATAATCTGAGATTCCTTTCTCCTGCGTGCTAGGAGGGTCTGTGCCGAAAAGGAGTCCTACACCTCCTGCACAAGGGGAGTTAAACCCCTTCACAGTAACAGCGGTTTTTTCCTTTCTGATCCAGGGCAAGGGGAGGAGAAGGGAATTTGGAAAAGGGCTTCCCAGTGCTACTGCACGCACGTTGCTGCTGCGGGTTTCGAAACCACCGGGCAGTCGCCACCAGCCATGCATTTGGGGGAATAACATAGCACTTCGGGGGTTCAACGTGCGCCGCAGCCCTGCCAGCGGCAGTCAGCCTGGCAGCCTCGTGGGAGGGCCCAGCATCTTCTGTCCCGGCGCACCCCGAGACCTGCCCTGTGTGGTACTGCCCGGGCTCCCGAGGCAGGTAAGAGCGAGGGAGGAGAGGCAGCGGCCCCTTCCCGTGAGGACACGGCTCCGCATCCCATCCTTCGTGATCCTACAGGTACCTCCGCAGCGGGAGAAAAGAGCTTTTGCCAGAGTGACGAGAGCTCCGTGCGTTCCCTACTCGGCTCCATCCCCATTCTTGCAGCCCGGCCCCCCTCATCCGCTCCCCCAGGTCCGCGGTTCGCTGCGTTTCATGGCTAAAATCATGATCCCGCCTTATCCGAGTGTTCCATCTACCAGAGAAGCTCCGTGCTTTCACTTCAGAGCTGTCTCAGCTCTAAACTTTGGCTACCCTTCGCTGAAAGGAGATGGAAAGCAGAACTTTCCCCTCCAGAACTCCACAGCAGCGAGATGCCTCCCAGAGTACAGCTGTATTTTAACGACATAAACCATCCCTTTAATGCAGCAGTGGAGTGAGGTCACGGTGGAAAATGGACAACACGAAACAATTGATTCAAGGACGGATTAAACATCTATCCTTTTCTTTAATTTTACACCCATAAACCATCGGTTAGAAGCATCGCTTAAACGGAATACATTAATTTAAACGTGAGTGCAACGTAATACAAAACCTCACTTTTGGAATCAAATTAGAAGCTGAGGCCTCTTGTAAGGGAAAAGATGCAAGAGTTGCTTTGAATCTCGATATTCACTTTCGGTTGGTTAACATTTGTTACACCTCAAAATTTCCCTCTTGCACATCTCAGGATCAGCAAAGATGCAGAAGAGAGGAAGAGGTGAATAAATCCTCACGCAACTCTGGAAATAGTTTTCTCGTTATTCTTTTTATTGAAGGAAGAGGATTGCAATTGGCCACAGCTCACGGAGGGAGGGGAGGCTGAGGGAGGAAGGGTGATGCTATTGCTGCCTGGGTTGTGTTTCTTAACAAATGTTACCCAACGTGTTGCATCAGCCAAACATACCGACTCCAGGACGTGTTTGTGCCGCCCGAAGTGAACTTTTGGCCTGGGGGAGAGAAGAAAAAGAGCCCTCCTGGTTCTTCTTCGAGGCTGAATAACCAGTAAATATCCTGACAAGTAACAAATGACTGTGGGCGTCATATTGTTGGGTGCTCTTGTCTCCCTTCTGCTAACAAGTAAATAAATGTTGCCTACCTATGTTTCCATTCTCTGAGCAGTTGAGTGGCCGGCCCGAAGTCAGTGTCTTTCCACCTACTCATCAACTGGACTCTGTCAGGGGAAAACTCCGCTCTGGGAGCAGATCTGGGGAAAGATCAACCAGGTTTGCCATGGAAAAGCAGATTTTAATGGTCCAGAGTTGGGTATAGCCCTTAAGACATCGTTTGTTTTCAGTATAAAGTGTGTAGGTGCACGGGAGAAGGGATGGAGAGGAAGGTAACACATGGATCATTTTAAGTTCTCTTCCTCTAATTGTAAAGCTGGGCGTGCTATTTCTCCCACAAAAGACATTCTGTCTTCCTAACTTTATTTCATCCCCTCATTAGAATATTGATTTAATTACATCGCTTTTACCCACACTGGCCCTAGACACAAAGCCGGGCTGGCAAAACTCGAACACATGAAGCGTTATTTTCCTTAGGAGCTTTTATAGGACGACTCAGCCCAGAAAACGCCAAACGTGTCTAAGCCACTTCCTAGAGGAAAGTTTGGAATTGAAGGAAGCATCCTTCTGGGCTGGGGGCAGAGCGGCCAGCCCTCCTCATCTCTTTTCTCTCTTTTTTTTTCCTGACATGGACCTAGGGTTGAGGAAAACCTTTTTAAGTTGGGGCCAGGGGACATTCGGCCGAAATTGGTTTATCACACAACTTGGGGGCCTTTTTAGCACTTAAACCAGTCGTGGATGATTCTAGTTCTTCCCCCAGCCCCTCTTCCCCTCTACCTCCCCGCACCCCACTTCCCTCCTCTCCTTTAAAGTCTTTGAGGAAAGATTTTGACGTATTCGTGTTGTTATCAGATTGATGGGCAGGGTTTGATTGAAACCCTTTTGTCATGCAAATGTCAGGGCCTTGATGGATGAGCTCAGAGCCGTGACAAACTTCAGGAGCCCCTCGCTCATTGGGCTGGGCCGCCCCCCGGGGCCGCCCCCCCTGCCCCGCCGCGGGCTGCGGGCTCCGAGGCCAGCGCTGCATGGAAGGAAGTTTTACAGCTTTGACATACTATCTAAAGGTTGTAGGGCAGGCGGAATCCCCCCCAAAACAGGCTGACCCTCCTCCATCAGTGGCAGATGGACAATACTAGGATGAACTCCTTAGAGTATGCAATTTGTAACCGTGGGACGGGCGCCTACCACCACTTGGAGCAAAGCTCCCCATCCTTCCCCCCTTGCTCAGGTAGCCCCGGCAGTGACACTTTCAGCGGGGACGGGCGCTTTGGCATGGGAGGGAGCGCGGCCGCGGCTGCCCACCTCACCCAGCCCAGCCCCGGCTGCCGCCCTCCCTCCTCCGGGCGCTCCGACCCCGTGGTGAGCGCTGCCCCAGCCGGGTTCCCGGCCCAGCCCTGCGGCCCCAGCTACGGGCACCACCAGCTCTTCCCCGGGCAGCAGGACGCGGAGGGTGTCTACTTCCAGGCAGCCGGGTATTGCGCCAACGCGGGACCCAGCCTCAGCTCCCTCGCAGAAAGCTACTGCGGGGTTGTGCCGGCCCCCGGGCCGTACCAGCAGCAACACCTTTATGGGCAGGAGCAGCCCGGTTACTTGCCCGCAGTTTACAGCAACCTCTCGCCTGCTTTAAACGAGGACAAAGACCCTGCGTGTCCCCCAGAGCCATGCCCCAACGCCAGCGCCACACAGACCTTCGACTGGATGAGGGTGAAGAGGAACCCACCCAAGACAGGTGAGTTTGGGGAGCACAGAACAGGGCGAGTGGGGTGGCGTGGTGCAGCTTCTCCGGGAAGGGGTGGCCTTCCTCGGGTGTGGGCCCAGGCAGTTGAACTTCTTGTCCAGGGGGTGGTTTGCTTTGGGATTTGGTGGTGGGTTTTGGTTTAGCACCATCTTGGTGCTGCGAAAAGCCAGATAGAGATTGCCCAGACACATCTGACGCGGGGGTCCCTGAGCTGAGTTTCCCGCAGGCCCAATGTGATTTAAGCCCAGCTCGAATAGGAAACGCTCCAGGCTTCCTGCTTCTTTCCACAGCCGTGGCTTCCATTTCCCCTATTGTTCAACTTCCGTCTCCTGAATCTTCCTTAAACCACATCCTTCCCTCCTCCTCCTCCCCACATCATGATCCTTGCCCTCCCACTTCACCCCACGCACGTTCAGGTGTCACGGCAATGTGCGGAAAACTGGAGGGAAGGGCTCCAAGGGAAGAGGACAGCCTTGCGGAGCCCGAGAGGGTCTGTTCGTTCGGGTAGGAGGCCTAGGGGTGCCGGCCGAGGGACCAGGAGGATGCTCAGGGATCACCCTGGCTGCTCCTGCCCTGCTCCTCTTTGCTCGTCCACAGCTAAAACGGCTGAGTACGGACTCCTGGGCCAGCCCAACACCATCCGCACCAACTTCACCACCAAGCAGCTAACGGAGCTGGAGAAGGAGTTTCATTTCAACAAGTACCTCACCCGAGCGAGGAGGGTAGAGATCGCCGCCACCCTGGAGCTCAACGAAACTCAGGTCAAGATCTGGTTCCAGAACAGGCGGATGAAGCAGAAGAAGAGGGAAAAGGAAGGTCTTGCCTCAGCCGCTGTCCCTAGGTCTGCGAAGGAGACTGGGGAAGTCTCGGACCAGTCCACCTGCACCTCCCCCGAGGCCTCCCCCGGCTCCGTGTCCTCCTGAGGGGCAACTCTCCCCGCAGCTCCCGCAGGCGTCCACGCTCGGCGCGGCCCGGCCGCACACACGCGTCGGCCCGGCCCCACTCTCCCATTTGAGTTCCTCTCCCTTAATTTATAGACCCCTGTAAAACCATCGGACCCCGACGGAGCAGCCGGGTCCTCGTACACCCCAGCAAGAGGCGTTTGTCTCAGGGATGTTCCTCCTCTCCTTTTTCCCTTCCCTATAGAAACTGCACTTTCAACTACACAAACTTTAAAACGAATTTAGTTTTCTTCCGTTTTTAAAAACGTGCACAAGGACTTTCGCCTGCAAGAACCTTACTTTTGATACGGTTTTCCTACTTGTAAAAAAGTTTTTGCCATTTGTTTTCTTTCTTTCCTTTTAATTTCCTGTCTGTATATGTCGGAACGAGATCTGAGGAGCCCAGGATGCCGATGGCCGCTGCACAGACTCCCGCACAGCTCAAACCCCGCAATTCCCCTGCTGCCGTTTTGCACTATTTCTGCTTTACAGGGTTTTTGTATACGCTTTGCGACTGGCACTGACTTGGGTTGTGCCATCAGGGGAGCGGGACGAGGCGCAGGCTGGCCTCAGGGTGCTCTGGACAACGGTCGCTGTCGGAGGAGGTGTCGGCGACAAGGCTGGGGGGGCCGCGGGGCTCGGCTCCCCGCACTGGCTACTATTTATTGTACGTCTCGATAGCCCGAAGCCTTGGAGCGAGGAGCGCGGCTCCATGAGCCCCCATCTCTTTAGGCTTATTGGAGTCCGATAAAAACATTATTGACCCATGGTTGAATTGTTTCCCTTACCCGTGAGAAATTTTGGGGTAGGACGAACTGAAAAGCACGGCAACTTTTGTTAAAGATTGTTTTAAAGGGAAAAAACCCAAACGCCATCGAGAAAAACCAGCTGTTTCTTAATCGGAATCTCCCGTTTCCCTTCCACTCCCTTCCCCGCGCTCTGTATCTCGAAATGGAACTACCTCAGCCTAATAAAGTTTACTTTTCCCACATGCCAGTCCCCTCCTCTTGAAGCGAAATGGAAACCTTTCCTACCCAGGGACCTGCAAGACACTGGGCGGGGGAGCCAGGGCTCGAAGGGAGGAGGAGGAGGAAGGAAAAGGTCTCCTGCTGTTGGCAAAGCTCCCTAGCAAACCGCTCCCTCTTCCCGCGGGCACTCCACACCCATGACCCCTCTCTCCCCCGCCCGGGATGGTCAGGATCTGGCCAGAGCTCATTCGAAGCGAGTGGCCCAGAAGGGACAGGAGGAAAACGCGGCGCTTTCCCGTAGTGGAAATCCCACCCGAGGGCAGGGTGCGGAGGGACGGAGCCTGCGGGAGGGCAGAGCCGAGCGGGGACGGCGCCCGGGTTTAGCTCTGACCTTTTTACCTCGAAAAGCCTCTGGGATTTCTAAGCAAGCAAACAGAGGAGCTGCCAGGAGAAACCATTGTCCTGGCTTGGTCAGAGTTGCAAACCTTTGCGGTGGGGCTGTGAGTGGGGCGAGGAGTGAGCGAGCAACCTGCTGCGGCCACAGCCCGGCCAGGGCAGGGGGACCTGGGCAATCCCGCACTGCTTCGCCCCGTCCATCTCCATCTGCACACCACTCCTGCGCCAAAGAACGACTTTTGAGTGTCCAATTCGCTCAGAGACAAGGAAAATGAAAAAGAAAGGGGTGAAAAGATGAAAAAAGGATTTTGTCACACTAGCGGTTTGCAAAAATAGCAGGAGAGGGAATAAAAAGCATCAGCAGCCAGATTGACTCCGTAAGCTGTTGGGTGTGATTTGGGCCAGGTTAACCTGGTCACTTTGGTTTTGGTGAGCCGGCGGGATCCGAGCTGTCTCATGGACACACGGCACCGTGCTCGCAGGTCTCTCCGCGGTGCTACCCCGGGCCCAATGAGGCGGGCAGCACCGGCCGGGGGGGGCCGGAGGAGAACGAAAGGCCGGCAAAGAAAGGGGGGTACCGACGTGTCAGTGTGTCGGGCACAACAAAGGCTCCCGGCTCCCATTTGAAACTCAAAGGGTCCCTCCGGAAGAGTCCTCAGAGGCGGTGCGGATTCGCCCTTACATATGTAACCCCCCCACCGGGTTCCCCTCAGCCCTTCCCCTGCCCCCTCCCTGCCCCGAGCACCGCACACAGCTCATTCCCCCCTCTCCGCTTCTCCTTCCGAGGTTCTCACGGTCCCTTTTGTCTCAGGAGCCCGCAGCCCACTGCTGGGAAGCAGGAGTCAGCGGAAGGTCCCCCAGGGACACCCTCGGCTGGGGGTCCCTAGCTCGGAAGCAGACGCTTCTGTGGGGCAGGGAGGGCTCCCGTGTCCACCCCACACCCGGGAGGCAGATGGGAGCCGGGCATCGGCGCTTCAGTACCCACACAGGTATCAAGGTGTCTATAGGAGGCATGAACCATGGCCCGTTGCATGGACTACACAGGAGGAGGCACAGGGGGACATTTGCAGACCTGCACACGAAGTCCCTCCTGAGACTCAGCCTGGTTGCTTTAGTCAGGCTCCATCACAAATATGAGGCCTACACACACTCCTTTGTTTTATAGAAATGATACATAACACCCCCATTATTTATAATCAGGTATATTCCCATATGGAATCATAGAATCCCAGACTGGTTTGGTTTGGAAGGGATCTTAAAGCTAGTTCCAACCCCCTGCCATGACCAGGGTCACCTTGCACTAGACCAGGTTGTTCCAAGCCCTATCCAGCCTGGCCTTAAGCACTTCCAGGGATGGGGATACCTCCATGTGTGTCTATCCGTAGGTCCTGGTATTGCATTTTTCATGAGCAGGAAAATTAGCCAAGTCCCCTTGTACGCTTGCACACAAAGCCACGTCTTAATGGAGATTTATTCTTTTAATATCCCAAAGGAAGGGGCAATTCCCAGTTAAAGAAACGTAACAGTGTAAATTACTCATGGCAGCGGCATGTTGGAGCTGCTGTTCCTCTGTAGGAGGAGGGGATGGGAAGGGGCAGGGAGAGCCTCAGAGCAGGGACCCCAGGAGCACCCCTGGTGCTCTGGCCAGGGCCATCTGTTCCTTACCCCTTGGTGTGAAATGTTTCTCCTCTCTCTAAAGCATTTGTTCTCGCAATGTGAGGCCCTTTTGATCTCAGAAGAGGACATTCTATTAAAAAATAATAATAATAATACCAGGAAGATTTCCTTACTTTCAACTCACTTTGCTGGCTGCTATTAACTCTGCTTCTGGAGCCCATTCACATCGAGGTGTGAAGCGTTCCTGGGGTGCCTGCCTGGGGGCAAACCCATCCCCTCTGTGACCTACTGTGGCCAGGCTGTGCTATAGCTGGTTCCTTTGATGCCCTGAAGTGGAGAGGAGGGGAGGAAGCCTTCTGAGTTGCTCCAAACTTGTTTCACCCGGAAAAATGGGGCCACCCCTTTCCCAGCTCTCAGCAAACCCAGAGCGGGATGAGGGCAAGACGTTTTCATCACAACACAAGCAAGCCAGAACTGAAACAAGAGCCTGATCCGTCTTCTGTGAGTGGCATCACGGCATCAAGGTGTCCACGCACCTGCTTACTCATTAACATCGCTGAGGGAGCTGATGTACCCTAAATCAGGTAAAGCCAGGAGGGATTCTGATGCCTGCTGAGTTTTCTCAACATTTGGACATACAAACACTTTCAGGTGTCACCAAAATCCCCGGTGAATCAGGCAAAAGACCTGCAGCTGCTCTCACACCCTGATGGGGTGGGACAGCTTGGCTACCAACACCCTTTCCTCACCCCAGGGACCTCCCCTGTGCCCGCAGCATGGTTGGATGAGATCCTGGGAGTGGGGCATAGATGTGGTTATAGACATTTAGAGACAATGAGTTTCATTTGTATTTGTATCAAATATACAGTATATTTAATTTTGGGGATTGATGCTGGTCACCTGTGTTTAAGACTGCAGTCTTGTGTCTGACCTCAGCTCCTGCAAGGGCCACCCTAAGGTGTTGTCCCCTTGTTCACCCTCTGCCCCTGAGCCCTTGGCTTCCACCAACACAGATATTTCATCACCGATCAGCTTCAGGGTTGCTTTGGCCTCTCAGGCAGGTGAAATGAGGTCTGGGGCAAAGGGCTGTGGTGGAAGGAACAATTGCAGAAGTGAGTGTACAAAACGTTTCCTTGCTCTTCAGAGGCCTCACCTATCCTTTCAGTTTACACTGCTTTGACAGCTCCATTTCAACCCCAGCCTTCACATGGACTCATTCAATATTTACTCAGGCTGATGGGTTTGCTCAGAACTTGCCTCCATCAGCCTTGCTCCGTCGGGTTCCCTTCCCCTCGGGCCTAGGTTCACACAAAGTTCAGCCTGGAATGAATTCACCCCAAGATGGGCCCAGCTTGGCCTGAGGACCAGCGCTGGGGTCAAGCCTGGGTCTCTGCACCCCAGCCAGCCCTGGTGCAGGCAGCTCTCAGCACTCCCAGCCAGGAGCCTGCTTTGAACAATTATTTGGGGTTAAAAATGAAACAGCTTTGGGCCAGGGAGGATGCAAGGAAAGGCAGGAGCTGCTTTTCAGCGTGGAGAGCACAGGTCAGCCCTGCCGGGAGGGTGGATAGTCCATGGGTGGTTGCTATGCCCGAGGTGTGACAAGGGACAGCTCTACAACCTCAGTACAACCATGAAAACTGCACCAAGGGGGAAAAGGGATATAGAAAATATACATACACACAAACACACACATCTATATGTGCATATAAAGAAATAGAAATATAGCATTAAATACATAAATATCTAATGAATATAGAAAGTATTTATATAAAGTATAAAATGCACACATATATATTAAAGAAATCTGTATTTTTATATGCAAACGTATATCTGACACAAGGGATTAAAACCTAAACTAAGTGAAATTAAGACTGATTTCTTTCTGCCTAAAACCACTACAGGGAAGTTGGCTTTAGGTACCAACGAGCTGAAATCTGCCCCAGCAGCAATAACCAAAGTCTTTCCTGCGAGGCTTTTATCAGAGGAGCAAATCCAAATTTGATGCAAAGCAGAAACATTGCAAATGGGATTATTCCAAACCCCGTGCGTGTTCCCGTGGGAAGGGAAGCAGACAGAACCACGAGGCAAACCCAAAGCGGCTCCAGAGGAGAGCACAGCCGGATCGGTGGGGTGCGGGAGGGAACAGGGGACGGCTGGGAACGGTCCTGAAGGCCTGCGATGTCTCGTGGGTGCGGTAGGAGCCGGATCTGCCTCTCCTCGGGCGCTGGATCTCTGGTAAAGGCAGGGATCCTTTGCTGGGGGCTTGGCATAAAGCCTGAGCGAGCTCCCAAAGGGTTTGGGGTCACAGCCGGGGGTAGGAGCTGGTAGCCAAGAGCTAGGGGCTCCCAGGGAGCGCAGGGTTTGTCCCCAGAAAAGCGGCAGAGCATTCCTGAGCACAAGGAGGCTGAGGTTTGAGCTATGAGGTTACAGTCCTTTCCCTCAGGATCGCCGCACCATGCGTGGGATGTCTCCCGAAGTCTCACCCGAGGAGGGTGAGCTCCCTTTCAGTGGCCATAAAGATAATCAGGGGAGATTTAAGGGGTCTGTTAATGACCATTCAACTCCGGCTGTTGTCACTGCCCCTGTGGGTTAAACAACTCAGGGAGGTGGGAAACCACAAGCGCTGTGTGTGTGTTTGGGAAACACAAAAAGAAGCGGGGGGAGGTTTGGGAATCTCGCAGGATTTCCATGGGCTTTCCAATCATTCTCCCGTTCCTGGCCCCGGCCTCGCCACCCTTTCGCTGGCAGTCCCGGGAAAAGAGCATCGTAGGGAGCCAGATGCCGCTTCCTTCCAAAACCCGGTAAAAGAGCAATTTCTGCGCTAAATCCAAGGTCTCCCTAACTTTTTGCTAGGAGTTCGACGACTCCCTTATTCTTGCCAAGCTACAAGAGCCAAGCCGCCAAGGGAGCACCTTTCCCTAAGAATTCCCGTCATTTAGATGAGAAGTTTCCCTCACACAAAAGCCCGGCTCTTAACTCCGCTTACGGTATTAAAGCAGCTCGGGGGTCTCAGACGGAGACACCGACCACGGCGTTTCCCAGATCAAAGGACAGGAGGAAAGTGCTTTTTAACGGCACTTTAAGGGGGTTTCCTTCGGAAGGATTAGCGGGGGATCACGTTCAATCGCCGTCGGTGCTCGGCGCTTCCCGGCTCAGTCGGGGCTACTCCCCGCTCTGCATCACCGTCCCCATGTCCTTGGCAGCTTCCCCCGGGAAATGGTTTCCTCGGGCTCACTGCCTTCCAAGTTCTGCTGCCGAGCCACTCTCCCCTTTCAGGTATTTCAGGTATTGCCCCTCTGAGCTGAATGGCCACAGGGCAAACCATCTTTTCGTGCATTAAACATTGTCCTGGATTATCGCGGCGGCACTTGTCTCCCAGAATTACTTCTGGAGGGGATTTTATAAAGCGAAAGCAGTTCATGAACATCATTCTCTGCTTCCCCTTTGTCCGTGTGCTCTGTGAAAGGCTCCTTCCCTTCCCTTCCCTTCCCTTCCCTTCCCTTCCCTTCCCTTCCCTTCCCTTCCCTTCCCTTCCCTTCCCTT
>WYDI02019257.1:22747-37035 GCA_009867235.2 Psittacus erithacus | reverse complement strand
AGTGCAAGGTCCTACACCTGGGTGGGAGCAATCCCAGGCACAGCTACAGGTTGGGCAGAGAAGAGATGCAGAGCAGCGCTGCGGAGAAGGACTTGGGGGTGTTTGTCGATGAGAAAATGAACATCACCCGGCAGTGTGCGCTCACAGCCCAGAAAGCCAACCGTATCCTGGGCTGCATCAAAGGAGCGTGACCAGCAGGTCAAATGATGTGATCCTGCCCCTCCACTCTGCTCTTGTCAGACCTCACTTGGAGTATTGTGTGCAGTTCTGGTGTCCTCAGCATAAAAAGGACATGGAACTATTGGAACAAGGCCAGAGGAGGGCCACGAGGATGATAGGGGGCTGGAGCACCTCCTGTATGATGATAGGCTGAGCAAGTTGGGGCTGTTCAGCCTGGAGAAGAGAAGGCCGCATGGAGACATCATAGCAGCCTTCCAGTATCTGAAGGGGGGTATAGGGATGCTGGGGATGGACTATTCATTAGGGACTGTAGTGATAGGACAAGGGGTAACGGGTTTAAACTTAAGCAGGGGAAGTTTAAATTGGATATAAGTAAGAAGTTCTTTACTGCAAGGGTGGTGAAGCACTGGTATGAGATGTCCAGGGAAGTTTTGAATGCTCCATCCCTGGAGGTGTTCAAGGCCAGGTTGGACAGAGGCTTGGGTGACATGGTTTAGTGTGAGGTGTCCCTGCCCATGGCAAGGGGGTTGGAACTAGGTGATCTTAAGGTCCTTTCCAACCCTAACTATTCTATGATTCTATGATAATAATGCATAAAATATCTTATGTGTTTCTGACAGTGCTGAATGATTGCATAATATTTAAAAACTGTGATCATCAGAAACATTAATTTGCTTTTTCTCATGGGCATCTTCTCACAGCAGATCACCTACTTAACAAAACTGTATCCTAGGGGGGTCCTTGGAAAGTACAACCGCCTCAGGAGTAACACCTTGTCTTGCCCTTGCACATTTAATATTTATGCTTAGACATTATTTATTCACATATTTTTTGGGAATAAACCACAGTCTATTTCAAGCTTTCAGAGGCATCAATTAGAATCCAATGAAAATTATGTCATGAAAATGTTTTTAAAATAGTGCACTTAACAGAATTATTTTTTATTCTTGTTATTCATTCCTCAGGATTAAATCCTTAAGGAGTTATTTTTTTATTTATTTCTGCACCATTTAGAATAGAAACTATTTTTTAAGGAAAGCTAAGACTTCAAACTAAAGTTTTAGCATGGAGGTAGAGACTTAAAAAGAAAATAAAAATAAGGGGAATATTCAAAGTAATACACAGTATTAAAAAATGGCATAACCTTGTCTTACACAGGCTTGAGCAGTGGGGCACAGAAATTGGTTAGAACTGTGACAGTAGATCTTAGAGAAGGAACTGTATATTTAAAGATAGATAAGTATCAAACAGTTAGGAGGTCCTTCTTAGGAATAATTTCCTGAGATTACATGGAGATTACAAATGTGAACATAAATTTCTACTCCATTTGTCATAAACAACTGGAACAACTTCAGTAAATTGCAGAAAATCACGTAACACCTAGAAAAACGCTAACCAGCAAAGTAACATCCCTTAAAAAAATAAATTATATGTTTGTGCTACTCTTTATGCTAAAACAAGACAATCTGGGTTTCATACAGTTCAAGAATAAACCTGTATTTAGGCATCAACATGTAGGCGTCTAAGAGCCTATTATAGATAACTGATACATGTCAAAACAAAGAGCAGATCTTAGAAATTAAGACTGTCAACTAACATTTCTGCTTTCACAGAATCAGTGAATGGATGAGGTTGGAAGGGACCTCTGAACGAAATGTGTTTCAACTCTTCCACTCAAGCATGGCTACATAGAGCCAGTTGCCTGGTTTTTGTCTTAAATCACGATACCATGTCCCGATGGCTTTTGATTATCTCTAAGGATGAAGACTCCAGCACCTCCATGGGCAACCTGCGCCACTGCCCATTCAAACTCACTAAGTCTCACTGACAGTAGCAGACGTTTAGTTCATTTTTAGATCCTACACACATATGTTTGGCATGCAAGAGCAGACAAGGCTTGCCTTCAGCTGTGTGGAAATGAGGGTCTGCTTTGCTGGACCACTTTTTCCTCTTAGCGGAGATACTAAACTCAGGCCTATCCTTGCTCTTCCTATAGCCAAGGAGCAGTGTCTTTCCCAGAAAGCTCTGCTATGTTTCCACTGGTGGCAGCACTGGATGATTCCCATGCAAGCTGCCACATATTCTACTGACCTCCCTCCTCAAGCCACTTTGAGATGCACTTCTGTTGCAGATGAAGTCTGATAGGTTGGGGAAGGAACTAGGTAGGATGAAGAGGGCTGCCTCATCCAGAGCACTAGGTTTATGGTGCAGACAATGTAAGGCAGTAAGGGTATGGGGACCTTTCTTCTTCCCAGCTACCAGCAGTGTGGCTACACTGTCTTTATGGTGGGAGATAACTAGCATTTGTTAGTCCAAGCAATGGTATAACCACTTTCTTTCACCTGTAAAAGGTGCAAGTGAAATAGATATATCTTGAGAGCTGAATTCAGTTAAATCCATTGGCTTTCAGCTACCATATGATAAGCAATAAAGGCAGTCTGAATTCACTAAGAAGTTAATTCACAATTGATTCTCTATTGTCATGTTGTAGAAGAATTAATTTACCACTATGTAAAAGCAAAATCCATTCCATTCATACCCATTTTGCACTGTAACGTAAGGTTCTGTAGACCTATGGGAGTGGTCAGAATCTACAGATCTATTAAAAAAATTGCAATGTAACATACCAAATAATGTCCCATGCAAAACTTAGACCTATATGCTGTACTCTGAAATCTGGGTAAAGTCAGTTACCTGAGTGGGAAGGCACACAAGAAACATTCTAGAGACTGGAATGAGTCTTAGTGTACGTTATGATACTGGCTGCATAGTGGCGATGAACAGAGACTGGGTAGTTTGGGGTTATTCACCCTGTGGTAAGTAGCATGACAATTAACTTATCTTGAAAATATTACTGAAATACCCAGCTACCAAGAAAGAGATGACATGGTATTGTTCATGCTGGCCTCAGCATTTGATATCCACTATAACCCAGAAATTGTCTGCCTTAAATTTATGAAGGTTGGCATTTTTTATCTACATATGTGGAAATTCAGTTGATTTCACTGTGAATTTTAATTGACATATTTATAAAATTACTGGAACTCTGACCTCTGTTTCATTTAAACAGGAATATGAAATTGCACAGATCCACATTCGACAAAAGAATTAAGATAGCTGAAGATCTGCCCATGTCAGTTTTCAGAGATTGACTAATTTCTTCAATTAAGTATAATTTGAAATGGCAGCAGAGGGAATCCATATGCTCAAAGTTGTTAGATTTTCATTCTTAAATCAGAAAGAATGGAGCCTGTCTAAGTATAAATCTTGAGGGAGTTTCAAAGTTTCCCATTTTGACTGGACAATTTATTTAATCTATGCCACTGTATTTCAGTGTTCAAATCTCTTGATGCTTTAGGTAAAAAATAAAAACCAAACCAAAACAAAAAAATGCATCCAAACACCAACCAAAAAAAAAGAAAAACCCACAAAAAAAACAAAAACAAAAACAAAAACCCACCAAAATGCCAAAAAACCACCAAAAAACCCACCCCATCTCCAAACCCTAATATTCCTATTAATTTGAAATCTTTTAAGAAAAAAATCCTAATAAAATGTTTGCAGTGGACATGAATGGACATGCATAGGTCTTGGTGAAGTTACAGGCTATATCTTAATTTTAAATGTTTGTTTTTTTCTTATTCTGTATTGCGATGACCTCAATTTTCATGGAAGAAAAATACAAAACACAAAATCACTTAGATGATAACTCTTTACTGGCTCTTCCCAATGGAGAAGCAAAAGCTCTCATGCAATTATTTTACGAATAGGCATGATCTAATGCTAGGGGAAACCATCCGCTATAAAAATATGTAGAAGAGGGAAAGTTTTACAGGATAAAAAGAGGATCAGAAAATGATGATGGAAGATGAAGCAAAGTAACAGTGAAAGTGATGACAGTAGTTGAAATCTCAGCTAGTATCTGGAAACAGTCTTTCTGGACAGATTTTATACTGGTTTATTCCAGTATTACTGTTTAACAAGCCTCTTGCTGGCTGACTGGATTCTATCCCTTTCTCTTCTACTTATGACAACAGCCTCTATGGCAATTCTAGCAGCAAAATAAGAGCAAAAAACCCTCAAATAACATATACTTCATACTTCATAGCAGATCCAATATATAGATCTGCTAATTTACAGTTCGGCTTTCACTGCCAGTCACTGATAGATATATAGAAGACAGGTAGAAATAGTAGAAATAGTTCCTGAACAATAAACCAGCATAGTCACCTTGATTAAAAAATATGGTTGACATAGCAGCTACCTGTTTAATAGCTTTTCTATGGATTCTAGGAAAAAAACCCAAACAACTCACTTCTCTCTTCAACCTGACGGGGTTCAAAACTTTGTTTCAGTCTTTTTCACCCAGGAGGAATGTCCTAATGATAAAGACACACTATGAGATAGTCTGAGTAGCTGGCTTTCTAACCCCCTGTCCTGAGTTCAGCAGTAGCAGCCTTTTTCCTCCTTTTTAGTAGCTGGTGCAGTGCTGTGTTCAACTTTTGGTCTGGGAACAGTTGTGCTGATAATACCGATGTTTTTAGCTACTGCTTAGAATGTTTAGACTAACCAAGGACTTTCTGAGCCTCATGCTCTGCCCTGGGAGGAGGGGAAGCCGGGAAGAAGCAGACAGGACACCTGACCTAAACTAGCCAAAGAGGTATTCCATACCACAGCACGTCATGCCCAGGATGGAACTGGGGGCAGTTACCCAGAAGGGAGATCACTGCTGGGGTGGGGCTGGGTATCAGTCAGCGGTGAGCCGTTGTGTTCTCTTCTCTTGTTATTTCCTTTATCATTATTATTATTGGTGGTAGCAGTAGTGATTTGTGTTATACCTTAGTTAATAGACTGTTCTTATCTCAACCTGTGGGAGCTGTATTCTTCTTTATTCTCCTCCCCATCCCTCCAGGAGCTGAGGGAGGAAAGGGGGAGTGAGTGAGCAGGCTGCATGGCAGAGCTTAAACCACGACAGCCCCCTTTTTTTTAAGACGTTTCTGTGTATGGCTTAAAAAAAAAAAAAACAAACAAACCCAAAACACAGTGTAATCTGTGGTAGGAAGAAAGGAGGGGAAAAAAAGAAAAAAAAAAGAACATGACTGTATTCAGATCTGAGCTTTATCTATACAGGATGGACCCCTTGTTCTATCCATTCTTGCCCTCTACATTACTTCCTGTCTTATACCAAATAGGGATGAAAAAAGCAGTGTGGAGTGGCTGGGACAGTAGCTTATTTTAAAATGAATTTACTGGCTTGCAAAAAGGCAGGCATCATTTTGCACAAAAAATAATCTTCATCTTCTGCAGAACACTCATATGATGGACTCACAAAATGAATGGAAATAAGCCATTCAGTTTGTAAATAACCATGTCCAGAAGTGAGAAATTTCCACAAGCAGCCAGACGCAATCACCTGTCAGAATTACACAATTTGTTTCCTAAATTATGGAGACTGTGGCTCATATCAATAAGACCCTTTTGCTGTATTATGTCTATACTCTCAGCTTGGCTAATTTAATAATGGCATGGGGTGAATGCATATATTACTTCTCTTGTTTAGTGTAGCCTTTAATACTAAAAGGACAAGGTGATTCTCAGAAATTGTTTTCAGCCAGACTGTGTTGCTATTTTATTTACATGTGTCAACAGCATCTGGTGAGCATGCACTGTGAATTGCTAATTCATCTCTAAGCTCTAAAATGAGTTCAAGTTCTGGAAAAAGCATGAGAGCATTGTTAAAACAATGAATTTTACTAGTTTGACCAGCTGAATATACACTGGAATTATTCTTGGCTACAAAAAATATCTTGTGCTGCTTAGTACCACTAATTTCAGGGCTAAGTTTGAAATACTTATCTGAAATGAAGAATTTACATAGCTTTCACCAGCCTAACAAACAACAGCCTAAGTGAATGTAAAAATAAAGCAATAATTTAGATTTAAATTAAAATTAAATTTAGATGTAGTTAAAAATGGGAAAAGAACATTTTACATGACACTGCTCAGTGATGGACCCCAGGCCATAGTCCCACAGGAACACAAGACCTGCCTTGCCTTCCTGCCCCATTACCTACTACCAGTAACAGGTTGCAGGGATTTAAGGGGAGGAGTTTCTTAATCAGAGAAAGAGTAAAGCTAATTCCCTGATTTACTATACTCCCAGCTTCTGTCAACCAGAAGTAGCTAGACATTAAATCTTTTTTGCTGCATTGTAGACTTATTCTCCGTGAATTTATCTATCCTCTTTTATGGAGGGCCCTGCTTTGGAGTCATCACATCCTCAGAAGAATGACTTCCACAACTTAGCAATACACTATACCATGGGAAAAATATTTTCCTTCATTTTAGATCTGCAGCCTCTGCATGCAGTAGTTCTCAAATGCCATGTGCTTGGTAGCATTCACAGCAATGCACGACACACAGGTCACTCTGAGGTGTGGCTAACTCCATTCACTGAAAGCCACTCAGCATCTGCTTGTTTATGCTGTTTATGCTTGTTTATGGCAGTTATATCCAAGTAGGTCAGAACAGCCCTGGGCATGAACACAAACAGGAGCTGGACCAAGATGATTTATGTGTGGAGAAAGAGGAAACATAAGCACTGGGCACATGCAGTAAAAATGTTCCTCGTTTAACAATACCAGCAGTAAAACTTGGTTTCAATATTGTTTTTTAAACTTCTCTGAGACTACAGAGGCTCACTGAGTGTTACATAAGACTTGGATAAATTTGGCTTAACATTTAAAAAGGTGTTTTAAAACTGTAATTTTAAAATGTTATTGTTCTTGCATTTTATGTTGCTTAAAAACTGAAAAAGCTCAGACTGTTATTTTTCTACAGAGCCAAAAGTGTTCTACGCACTTGTTACTTGCCAGATTTTAAACACAATTTCTAATGCAATTATGTTAGCACTATCAGGAACAGTCTGCACTTATGTAATGTATTAGCAAAGATGGTACTTTCAACCACTGAAAATAATTAAGGGATCTCAGTTAAAAAAAACCAAACCTGAACTAAAGGAAATAAAAAACCAAAAGCCCAGCATTCTCATGGATCCCTCTGTGAAAGAGAAATGTATATCCTGAGGAAAATATTATATAATTGACAACATGAGCATTTGGAAATAAACTGTACATGGGCATTACTATTCAATTTAAGAAGACTACACCCAAGTGACATCTGTTTCTGTGGTTACTCACTGAGAAAGTAGTGAAGAGGAAAAGAATCAATATTCAGCAAATCCCAATTATCACCCACTTGCTGTGTGGCAAAGCAAGATCAAGAATGCCAAGAAAAATACCTCCCCTGTCTGAGGGGGATCTGGATATAATCATCTTTGTGGCTCCTAAGGATATTATATTCCGGTCCATTTCTTACCACCACAAAAATCTTGGAAAATCCACCCATTACAATTATGGGTACTTAATGGTTAAATTTTGGCCTCAGTTCCTCTGAATATAAAAGTTTTAATCAGCTTAGCTAGCTGTGTCTTGAGTAAAACCACTCTGAAGGTATAAGAATAATAAACTGCAAAGAATAAATCTTCTACTGCAAGATTTGCCTTTGACAGATGTCACATATGAAAGGTAATGAAACGGTTACTCCTAAGTAACTCAGGGCCACAGAGAGACAACATAGGTATTCAGTCTGGTTAAAAATGCATCTACAGACATACCACAATTAGCATCATTTACATTTCTAACAAAGTCTGGGACTTCTTTCAAGTTATCTAACAGTAATTTCCCACTTTCCAGAACCTGGCCAAAGCTGAGATTACCCAAAGATTTCCAGGAAAGGAGTGCACCATTTCTGACATGTGCCTGGTGGCACTTGTAAAAAAAAAACTTTTCGTTTTATGATGAATTGTCATCTAATTATTTAAGGTACCATGTTCAGGCAGACTGGAACCTTTAATACAGGAGGTGCTTGCCACCTCTCAGCCCTTTCACCATTTTCAGTGAATCGCTCAATGCCACTATTATAGTATCAAAAGGAAAAGCTGCATGAAAATACGTTATATATTAACTACTAATATACTACTAATTAAATAATATATCCCATTTTTATACCTAGATTTACCAGAAGGGTGCTCTCTTACCCTGGAATTAACTCAGGGAAGGAATCCCATCTGAGGGAGTGATTTCATGCTGTACCTCTCAAGGTCAAACATCTAAAACACATGCTCATGACTTCTGTTTCTTCCTGTTGTCTCCTCTCTTCTGGCTGAGTGAGCCTGAATGCTTCCAAGCACCATCACGGCCCCTTTCCACCCATCTGTATGGGACAGAAGTCAAGGCTTACCACTATGGTTACCTGTAGTCACCTGCAATCCAGGCTCAGTGTTAATCACCATCTTCCTCATATTGAAAAGACTTACAAGGAGTAGTTATTTTAATTTTAAAGGGATTTATTTAATTAAAGGAGTTCTTAGTCATGTTTAAAGGGGAAAATATTTCTCAGGCAACTTTGTGATAGGAGAAGAAAATCCCCTTTTGAGGACATCACATAGCATGTTGTTGTGAAACATATTTTTTAAGTATTTCAATATTAACAGATTTCTTTGGTATGTGCATTCAGTGACTAGGACTGTGTAAATGCTATTGGCTGACCCTGGCTCCTGGAAGCTGCCTTCCTCTGCGCCTTGTGATGGACACTCACCTGAGAAGAGTGTGTTGAAGTTGTGTAAAGCAACAGGCCTCCTGATGCAATGTTAAAGTGGTTTATAGGGGAGAGAAAGCATTTGTTTCTAGGCCTTGTTACTAAACGAGGTCAGAGCCCAGCGGATCTCAGGCTGGGGTGAGCACCCAGGGAGGAGGAACAGGAGATACAGGTTGTTTCCTAGATTCAGAGACCCTCAGTGCTAAGGAAGCACCTTAGAGGGCTGGGGCATCTCCCAAAAGAGCACACCCAGCTCAGTGGTAGAACCTGAAGGTTTCTTTTCCTTGCATATAACCAACCCCAAACCCAGCTGGGTTGGGTGTAAATGGCAGGTTCAGGCAGTTCTGATGGACCACTACTGGCCGAAGCTGAGCCTGTCAGCCACACCAGTGGCACCTCTAGGAAAGTATACTTAAGAAAAGGTGGAAACCACCACATAAGCAGAGGAGAAGGGGAAAAAAGTGAAAGAAACAGAAGAGTGAAGATCAAGGTCAGGGAAGGAGGACAGAAGACTGCTCCAGGTATTCCACTGCAGCACACAGCTGAGCAGGCTGCTCCTGAAGTACTGCAGCCCTGGGAAGGGCCCACACTGGAGCAGAGAAAAGCATGAGGAGAAAAGAGAAGCAGAGGCAAACTGTTACAAACTGATAGCAAATTCCCAGTCCCCACCAGCTCAGGGGGAGGAAGAAAGCTGGGAGTGAAACTGGGCAGGGGAAAAAGGGCTGGAAGAAGGAGAGTGAGTGAGCACCGAGTTGGGGGTTTATCCCTTTGTCAGGACTGACCTACTGCAACAGGCAATGAGTCTCTGTACCCACAGTACTATCTCTGGGAGAGGAGAAGGGCCTTTACTGCATATGTGTGTATTATATTTCTATTAAGTATTTAAATGTATGTCATTAGCTGAAGATATTTAAGGTTAAATAAATACACAATAACAACAGGGTTCTTGTTTTATTATGTTTAGTAGGAGCCAACAGGCTTCATTTTGAGCTTGTTCCTTCCCTTGCTCTCCGTCCCCCCCTCCCTCCAACTAAGCTTAGCCTCCTAGCAGCTACCCCCAAACTTTATTCTATTAACCACATTTTTGAGGATGTGATTAACTTACTGCAATCCTTGGAGGCTCTTCTAAGCCTTTTCAGTTTTTAAGCTGAAAACCTACAAAAGCTTTTTCTTTCCACAAAGAAACTCATAAATCTAAAGGCTGGAGTCCTCCATTAGTCATTGTGACCCTTGTAACCTTAGACTGCAGTTTTTAGTTCAGAGGATCTAAACTAACTTCAAGGTGTTCCTGTTTAAAGAATAATTCATTTCATGGGCTCAGTGGCTGGACAAGAAGTAAAAATTGACGCTGCTAGGATCTTTTTCCATAAAGGGCTTAAAATGGGAACACAGAAATATTTGTATTTTGAAGATTCTAAAAGTTGTTAAAAGATCAAAGCAACTAGCATTTGAAAAAAACCAAGCAAACAACAACAACAACAAACCCAACCAAACCAAATACTTTCTATAATGGAATTAAAAGGAAGATTTTGCTACTGAAGATAATTATAAAACATCATCTTAAAAAATGGCTGTTGGTCTATATCAAATTGCTTTATTTGCTAGACTGGGAGCAGCCTCTTGCTTAGTAAGAACAGATACTCTTATTCAGAAAAAGCCAAGACCTGAGTTTCAGCTGTTGCTGTACTTAAATGACATCCCATCCTTATGTGAGAAGTACTGAAAAGGAGTGCATGTTCTGAAACCCCTGTAAAATGGGAAGCTACATAGAGAGAGAGGTTGAGATTTTCCCCAAAGAGGCAGGGCTCACACCTTCCTACCATATAGATACACTGACTGTGTCTTACCCATGTCTGAAAATCCCAAACATTTGTGAAAACTGCTTGTTTGTGCTCTTCACAAAGATCTTTCCAGTTAACAAGTTAAAGTATGAGAAACTGTCTTTGAAGCTATGCTTACTCCTCTTCTGTTTTGCAACCATTCACATCAAAGTCCAAATCAGTATTTACCTTCTGAAAATCCCAGGAATTCCCCAGTAGCTGCAACTGCAGAACCACTAAAGATAGAAGACCAGTTATCTGGTTAACATTGTCATTGCCAGTTTTGATGCAAAATTAGTTGTAACTGGAAAACAACTGGATCACTGAGTTTGTCCTGTAAAGCACTTGTAATGCAAAATTATATGTAGTTTGGAATTTCTCTGTGAGCTCCCCATGCTGAGCATGTGACAGATTTTGCCATAGACCACACCAGCACGTGCTAGTAGAAAGCCAGGTGGAGTTCCTCATTCTCTGCTCCTCACCCATCCTGGGGCCAGCAGCCAGATCGTGAGTATATTCAACAGCTGTAGTTCTACTTATGAAATGGGTAAGAAGCATAAAAGGGAAACTGAAGGCACCTGAAGCATGCAGAAATTCTGTATCTGTCTGCTGCAGAACTAACTAGCAGATGTCCTCCAGTAATTGTAATTGAGTTCCTCCATCCTTGTCAAAGTTCCCAGAAAAACCTGCTGAAAATAAGTTCTTCTAAGGGGGTAGGCTGCTGCTAACAAAGGTAGATATGATTTTTACCTCCCTGCACCAGCTTTATTGACTGTTTTTTTCCTGCACCAGATGGATTAACATTAAACAGTCCTAGAGAAATCTCAAAAAAACCCACTGAAAACCAGCAGGTTGCCAGAATGATTTGAAATTGCAATTAACATTCATAGCACAATGATATATGAAAAATGCTTATGTGTGTTTTTCACAAAGATGTTTTCAGTTAATGAGCTAAATGTATGGGAAATAAAACTCTCTTTGAAGAAGTACTTGTGGATATTCTGTTTTGCCATAGTCAACATCAATCTTGCCTCAAAAAAACCTAAATCTCTGTGTCCAGTGGTCTCGTACCTGATCTGAGTAAGACATTATTCTAATATAATCTCCCTTCAAGCTCTCAACATGAGAGCTAGAAATGGTGTAAGGCCTATCAATAAACATTATCTATCTATTTAACCTCCAGGCAGACTTGGCCATTTCTACTTTTTTTTTTTCCTTGACTACATTAATCTTGTAAAGCTTCTAGTAACAGAAAATTGCATTTATAACATAACTCCCTTACAATAAACACAAAACAAAAATTAAGATTAGTTTACAAACTCAGGACATACATGACTTAATCCTTACACTGTGCAAAGCTCCACAGACCTTAAAAGCTTTGTCAGATTCACATCAGTCAAACCCGAACATAGGATCAGGATCGAAAATGCATGGCCCATATTAGGAGCATCTTTGATTTAGGGACAGAGTTGCCTGCATTTGCACCAGAAAGAGATGTACATGTACTCTGTAGTTTATCAATATCGTATGTGTAGGTATTCCACATATGTGAGATTTAAGAATGAACTGGATTTACTGTTCAGGTATCAGTTGTCTATAGATGACATATGCCACAAAATCAGTTCTTCTGAGACATCACTCCCACTGCATACATAATATGTATGCGGGCACAGTGAGACAGTCTAATGCATCTTGAAAGTGTCAGATGCATAGCACAAATACATTAAACACAGAATTTTGAGAAAGAGTGACAGGCTCCGAATATAGTCACTGTATACATTCAGTACATCTCGCAGGAGTAATTTCTTTTAATTTCAGATTTTTCTATAAGCTGTTAGATTTAATTTAACAGAATTTCCATTTTGGAGTAAAAAGGAAACCACAATGTTTTCAGAAGAACAGAATTGATTAGTCCCATGGAAGGCAACATGTGGTGACTGCAGGGAAGAAATGCAGCGATTTTTTTTTTCACAGCACTCAACAATACTGTTCATTGACTTATACTGGAACAGCAAAGTAAAAAATATTTTTCCATTTGAAACTAATGTTAATGAGGAAGTCAGTCAGAAGCTATGATACTATCTAAAAGACCGGGTGACCATAACTCTTGTTAATGAGACAGATATCAGAGAACATGATTGAGCAGAATTTTCATAGCTCATCTCACTCAGAAGGAGCACAATAAAGCAACACATAATTATTTTCAGGTGTCATAAATGTACAATCCAGCTTACAGTCTGCATACAAAGGGGAAAGAAAAAAAAGGATTAATCTAAAATAATATGCATTTGTTACAATGCTAAAGAACTCTCCATGCTCTCCTGCCTTCAGACTTCTGTAGAAATAGCATCCTTTGAAGTTCAGAATAAAAACGCTTTATAGCTGATGATCAATTTGTTCTTATTCTTTCCTTATTCTACCTCCCCTAATATTGTTCCAAAATACCTATTTGACTTCCATTTTAATTGGAAAGATTTTCAGTTTTTATGTTATGTTAGGATCATAATTAAAGCTGTTGACATCGTTGTAATTGCATGCTGGCATGTATGAAACATTTATAAATTCTTTGGGCAATGGCTGTTCACAGCTACCATGAATTACAAAGCCAGAGTAGGAAAAAAATTCCTGCCAACACAAAGCCCAGTGTAAAAGTATTAAAAATTGCCTTTTTGAAACCTATTCCTTTCTGAACCCAATAAAAGAGATTATTTCCAGATTATATTCTTAAAAAATTAAATGAAACAAAAAAAAAAAAAAAAAAAAGAGGCAAAAATTCTGTTAAGTCTACTTGTGCTGGTTGGTAAAAACATTCAATACAAATATTAAAAATATTTGCTGACAGTAGCAATCAGACATGAAAACTTGACTGTGATAAACTGTGCAGTGGTACCCATTTCCAGAACTCTAGTGTAGTGATGGGAAGCTTGCTGGGTGCTCTGGATCATCTTTCTTTCACAATATCGAAACACATGGGGAGTATGTTTTACTCAATGAGTTCATAACTATCCAGGTGCAAATAGAATTTATTCTTTGCCTGTGACATCTGGCTTCAAATTGAACTGTGAATTGGCTTTGGCCTGTTTTTCACTTGTGAACTGTAAGACTGACTAGTTTTTATGATTACTCTGATGACAAAAATGTTAAATTGAAATATATGGCTTAAATCTGGGGGTTGTATTTAAGGGATCAAATATTCGCATCTGGGGTTACCACTCCAGTCTTAGAACATGTTTTGTGCTTTATAGATGTACACATCAAAACAATATGTTGATACTATTATTTGTCCACATATCTGCAAGTTCTCATTTCTTTCTGAAGACACAATGTCTTCAAATTAAATTCCCCATATATGTTTAGGTACACACACATGCAAACTAGCCTTAATGTTAATATAACATGCGGAATATCAGGTAGTTGGTTTTACCAAACATTTTATTTGCGATATCCCTAGTTCTAGCTGAAGTGGTGGTATGAGAAGGAATCAGATACTTGGCTCTCAATGAACTTTGCTGCTTCTACTATCCTTATTCACAGAACTGCCAAAACATTAAAACATAGAATCATAGAATAGTTAGGGTTGGAAAGGACCTTAAGATCACCTAGTTCCAACCCCCTTGCCATGGGCAGGGA